>CM053270.1:20964100-20997614 GCA_028583415.1 Protea cynaroides
AATAGTTTCCGGCAAGAGCCTGCGTGTTTCCACAATGAAAAAATGGATCATGGAGGTCACGGAGGATCCAATTCATTTCAAACCTTTGCAAAGAGTTATTCAAGCTATATGGGATAAGGACTTGTAAAGAGGGGGAAAAAAGGTCCGGAGCTTTCCTAGCCACTATAGTTTGTTTTTTATAATGGAGTTCGTCATTTTCATTTTCTATTTCTCCTTTGAATTACTCAAAAGAATATCCTATGAATTTCATTTCGCACCGGAAACTATTCTATCTTTTCTCCTTCATAACTGGTCTCTTATATAGCAGGCAGTTAGCAAATTGATAGTTGTACTTCCTTATGTGTCGGACTTATTCTGATTGGGGGGAGCTCGACTTTGCAGAGGGATTCAAAGAAATGAAGTTTCGTCCCTCCCGCAGGCGGAAGCAAAGGTAACTAGAGCGGAGCAAAATCCATACCATTCAAACCACCCCTCCGATCCCGTTATTTGATTCATTAGTGCGAAATGGCCACTGAGCTTGTTTGACGAATTGACCACGCATTCAGTTCAGTATACAAAACATATATATATATATATATATATATATATATATATATATATATATATATATATATATATATATATATATATATATACACTGGGAATACCTTGGTCCCCTAGCCACCCAGGATGGCCCCAAACGCCTTGGATCGCCTTGTCACCTTGACAACTATGAAGGGTACATCTTTCATATGAGGATTTAAACAAAAGGGAGGGGGCTAAAGCATCATTTTTTTATTGTTTTTAATACATATGCATGATTCCATGCATTATAGTGTATAAAAGTATTTTATACATCTAATAAAAATGCTACAAACAACAATAATTTAAAAAAAAAAAAGTAAATAAATAAAACAAGGCGTAATACAATAAAACGACCAACTGTCCAAGGGTTGAAATACCACCTAGACACCTAGCCATTGCCTAGGCATCGCCTTGACAACTATGGATGCAAGCATCAAAAAAGAAACTATTTGCATTACACTTCTTAACTAAAGCAAGAAACAAAAAAGATAAAATACCGATAGGAGGGTGACCCAACCAACTATGCCACAAATATAACTCCGATAAAGCAAAGGTAGACGAGCCAGGGAGAGAAACCTGAGTAGCTAAAGAGGATGGAGAGCTATCAAGCAAATAAATACCACTAACCAATTCACTACTGCCAATCATACGAAACCGTTTCCAAATCCTAAAAAAGACAATGATGAGGGGAAAAAAAAGTTACTTTGCAGTTTAAGTCCTTTGTAAGGCTACTAATAGAGAGAAGATTAGTAGAGAATTTAGGGACATGTAAGACAAAGAAAAGAGATAGTAAGGGAGAACACTTGATGCAGCCCTTTCTAGAAACAATAAAGAGGGAACCATCAGCAACACTAAATTAAAATGTTACTTGACAAAGGAAAGTACTAAAAAAAAATTATTGGATGACCCAGTCATATGATCGGTGGCTCCTGAGTCAAATATTCAAGGAACGGATACGACCAAGGCACAATGGCCACCGAGAGAAATACGTGAATGGGTAAAAGGAAATGGATTAAAAGACACTAGCAAGGCTGTGGCGGAAGCTACAGATAATAGTTGTTAAGGCGCCAAGGCAAACCATGGCATTGGAGGCTTGACGAGGCGCCTAGGCAACCAAGGCGCCCTCCTAGGCGAGGCGACTGGCACCTAATTTTCCAAGGCATCACAAGGAGGCCTGAGCGCCTAGGCGATGCCTTGACAACTATGCTACAGACGTCGTTGATTAAGAGGACACTCCAACCTAGTCATTAGATGACGCTAAGTTAGTAACTCCCCTGAGAAAGTGATGAATCGGTAGGGACATCATCAGACGCAAAGTGGTGAGCCGTGACTAAAGTAGGACAACCCTGGCCACGACCACGAGTATCTATAGGACGTCCATGCAGTTTTCAGCACCTATCTTCAGTATGTTGTTCCTTCCCACTGTAATCACACTTCACAGGTACTCGATCAGATGCAGGACAATTACAATTGCCACGAGAAAGGCCCCCACGAGATGAATTTCTCGAGCCAACGTATATGGCTGATTGCTCTTGTGATACAAGGAGAATCATAGCAGTGCAATGACTATCTTCTGATGATACCATAGCATAAGTTTGCTCGAGTGAAGGAAAAGGATCATGATTCAGGACTTGAACCCATATTTGATTAAACTCAATATTGAGTCCAGCAAGAAAATCAAAGACTCCGAGGCAAGGTTCAAAATCTCGAGCTCGAGGGGTGTCGCGACCCTCTAAGAAACCAAGTGTTAGGACTATGCAGAACGCAACCAATTAGAGAAGGACACGTGACATCTCGAGGATCCATTACACAGGCATACACATGTCCCCTACTCAACACATCAAAACGCGCACGATTTTGTGCCTCCAAACAACCACTCACGTGAAGGATTTAAGCACACTGGGATAACCAAAGGGTAACCCATTATCAGGTGATTACTTCCATGTGTCACCCTCCCAGAAGAGGTTGAAACATAATCCATTATGCTACAAGGAGACCCAAGGTAGTTACAATTGGTCCGACCCATAGATCTATATCAGACGGCTCTAGAAGTCACCAAGGTAGGCACATTCCCCTATTACAGGGTTGTGGATGTGCACGGACTCCCAGTCTACTACAGCGACTCCCTAGCATCTTGAATGGAGTCCCAAGATCCGTGCAACAGCAAGGGGATGTTCCAAGGCCACTCCATGCATAATAAATACCCTTACCACGAAGGTAAAAGGACCAAACTTTTGCTATTAAGCTTATATTATACTGAATTCACTACCATGCCCTTCTCTACCTTGACTCATCTTTCTCATACTTGAGTTCATTTGTTTATCACCCTTGAGCAAACTTAGAGATCAGAGTGGTCCCTGGGTTATTCAAAACACCCATCTCGATCTTCTATCTTCTTTCTATGACAGGTGTCTCAATTAGGAGTTCGACCAAAATCCAGTGATAATACTGAGATTTCCGAGATCTCGGCGAGATACCATAAAAATGCCGTGAACGGCTTAAAAATTGTCATAGTGGTTGTTTGGATTTACACCCATGTTCGGCAGTGATGGTTTAAAGTTCAGTTACACTAGTTAAAGATCAAAGAAGGTCAAATGAGACAGTAAAATTATATTTTAGGAGAAGAATATACATAATAGTACTTAATTAGTTAATTGTCATAGTCAAAAAATCCAAAGTAGTCAGGTAGATCATACAATCATAATTTATACATTAGGTCAAAACCAGTCAAGAACTGGTCGAAAATGTCAAGACCAGGTCTCATATGAGATCTCGTTTCGAACTGTTAAAGAACTTCTGGAAAGCCGAGATCTTGTCGAGATTTAGAACCATGCTCAGAAAATGTCCTCCCATTTTTTGAATGCAATTGCATCTATAACATAGGTAGCCGTAAACATAGTTTAAAATCCCGCCGAGATCGAGTCTCAATCGTCTCAGTGATCTCGGTGAAGGCCGAGACGAGATTTGAGTTGATAACTCATCTCAGTCTCGCCTGCATGTTCTCGGCCGAGATGTCGCCGAGATCCCTTAGCATATTTTATGTTCTCGGCAGTCTGTCAACGAGACCTCGAGAGAAACTGCTTTTTGCTTTTCTTTTTTTCACTACATAAAAGGGGCAAGCCCTTGTTCTCGGTTGAGAACTCGACTGAGAACAGGTCTGCCTATGTTTTCTTGAGTTTTTTCAACATAACTTCAAATCCTCCTCATTTCTTCTTAGTTTTGTCTTCGAACTTGCTGTCGGTGGTGCTTCGGAGTGCGGAGATTATTGTGGGAACTCAGTATCAACCGTTGAAGGTAAGATTCTTTGCCAAAAATGAGATTGTATGATGATTGTTCCATGAATCATCCGCGACACTCTACGTATTATTAGACATTGTATGTGAACTAAAGGCTCATGGGGACTGGGGAGTTAGGAATTACGATTTATTTAATGTATTATCTAGTATTGAATCATGAAGTAATGATTTGTATGATATACTTGGGTTGTTTTATAATGAAGTGTTATTTTGTCTCTCATTCCCCTAATTCATAATTTTATTGTCTCATTTGCCATTTTTGAATAATTATATTAGATAATTATTGAGTAAAATAGCCAATATTAGCCTAAGTTTACAACAAGCTTCAGCTTTTACAGCCAAAACATGGGTGTAAACCCAAACAACCACAAAGTGTGATTATTTTTACAATTTTATGCTCTAAATGTGTTTATGTATGCTAAAATAAGGTTTGTCTGAAGTATGAAGCCTAAAAAATAACATTTGACCACCGAGGAACCGTTTTTTGTGGTGTCTCCAATTTTTGCACTGTCTCGGCGAGATCTATGAGATCTCGGTTTTCCAGGAGGCTGAGACACCTCCGAGAACCGAGATTTTAAACCTTGGCAGTAAAAGACCCATAGAAATCCAATTCTTGCCACATACCTGGTAAGGTGGAATAATACTAGAATAATGACAACTCCTTCTGTTTGGTCTCGTGAATCTTCTTAAGGAGCTCATAGCAACGGACGGCATATTGCCAATCTGAGAATAAGTGTCTTTGGCAGTCTTCCAAAACTTAGCAACAATGTCTAAAAGAAGATAGTCTATGGATATGGTTGGATCCATGGAGTTGATGAGATATGACATAACAAGGTAATTTGATGTGACCCGTTTTTTCCTGAGTGAACCAACAACTGAAGGCTTAACGGAAATCCTCTGTAATGCACCCTGAAAAACCACAGGAACCAATAGCAAGGTAACACAAGCGAGATCACATCGGGTAATTGCTCCTGTCTAACTTGATGGAGCGAATAGGGAATGAAGGAAAGTCACGCTAGTGGACTCCTTCCTGTCCAATGGATGTGAATGATATCTCAAAGATGGTTGTTGGTCAATTCTGGTTCACAAGAAACAGTCTACTACATGTAGAAGATACCTGGAATCTTTAACTCTGCATGACAGGACCCAGAAATCATCAATCCATCACAAACCCGTCACATGACGGGTTTAGATCATCACAGGTAGATAGGCCATTTGTAAGACCCGCACTCCACGAACCCAATCTAACCTCTATTTCGTGTCGTAACAAGTCTTCCAATCATAACCAGACCAAGGATCAAGGTGCCGGTTTCGAGACCTGTTTCGGTCAGGCTCGAAACCGGCACAACTCGGCGAAACCACCGAAACCAGGCCGAAACCTGGTATTTTCTACCAGCTTTATTGACTCCAAGGTTTCGAGGCTTAAAAATATATTTTTTTTGTCTGATTTTTTTTGTGTACCCTATTTAAACCATTTTACACCTATTTCTAATGTTAGTTTGCAAAAAAGACATAGAAAATAGCTACATGTGGTGTGGACCAATGTTTGATAGTGTACGCTGAAATATTACACAAATGTCACAATGTAGTAATGTACTAAGCTACTAACTATTAAGCCACTAATTAACAATATTCATTAAAAATTAATACATTGAAGATTGAACTTAGAAATTAGAAATCTCACCGATTAGTTCCATGTGGAGCTTCGTGGTACATTTAAACCACGTGCAACATACTAACGATGGTGGCAATAACGCTCCTCGAGTTGCGACGTATGTATCCCAAGACAAGGTATCACTCCAATTGTTACGATAGTCTCTAACGTACCCATGAGTAGATAGAGTCATCAACATAATATAAGTACCCTTGTCGAGGGTAAGGCTGTCGAGTGTGTGTGTGGGTGGAGCGGGAGTAGGCATGAACGTCGGAGGAGGAACATACTGAAATATGGAGTCGACGAACGATGATCCAACAGTGCCCATGCCAACACCCGAGGCCGAGTCATCTCTAAATTGATTCTTTGGGGTAGGAACTATAATAACCCCCATACCCACCACCTCCAACCCCACTAGCCCCAGTAGTAGAGCATCCAAATCCACCATGTGCCGTCGAACCGATACTCTCGCCGCCACTCTCTTCAGGAATTGCTGGGCTTGAGGTCCGTGTGATCATGAATTCTGGTGCACACCAATGCCCAGTCCCTCCAGTCTGAGAACTCTCCCCTAAATGCATTCTTCTATCAATATCACTCTTCATTAAGCTTGCCATAGCCTTCTTCAGTTCACTTGGTACGTTGGGGCAACCCATAACATCCTTGTTACCACCAGCAAGATGCCACTTCAATCTAGTGGCACCACCTCCTTTTATCCGCTTGCCACAATAATTACATTGTGACCGTTTCTTATTGGCGGTAAGTGGTATCCCATGCCTCCATGCAATGTCACCACTTGCGGTTGGTGCATCGACCATTTCAAACACTTATCCTGTTGAAACAAAAAGACAACAATTACTACAATGGAAACAAACTATATTTTCATTTTTAACAACACTTTATTACATAAATAATATCTTATAACTAAATAATACATCTTAAAGTAAAAAAACAGCATAGGTTTATCATTTTTACATTGCATTATTATATAAAACAGCAACATATTATAATTTCTAACGCATTTATATTTTTTCCATAAGTTAAAAATATTTTATTAATTTTTCAGTAATTAAAATGCCCTTAAATCAACATAAAGAATTAGTACATATTACTTTTATTACATAAAACAGCAACCCACCATAAAATAGTAATACTTTTAAAAATAATTTTATTTATAAAGATTTTCAAAGTGAAAACAGAAATATTTTATCATTTATTTATATTTATTTTCAATTTAATTAATTATTTTATCAATATCCGAAAATTAAAATAATTAAATAAAAACAGAAAAATAATTTTACTCCATACAAAATGTAGATCACCTTATTTTGTTTAACATATATTTAATTCAATGCCATACAACATGTGTAAGATGTAATTTTTTCAAAAAATAGTTGTAGGAAAATCTTTTTTTTGAAACAGAAAATCTAATAAATAAATTATTTGTCAAAAAAAAAAACTACTTCCATGGATTCATAGATCGGGTGTTAGAATCAAACATATAAAAAATTGGAAGCCATCCATGATGTTTGCATACCATTTCATTCAAAAATACACAAAATAGAGAGAATGACTTACCTTGAAGAGAGAGAGATGAGTTGAAAGCAAGAATCCTTGAATAATCTTGACAAAAGTTGATATCCTTTGAAGAATTGAAGATTTAGGAAGAAAAAATTGAGAGAAATGAGGTTGGAGAGGAGAAGGGGGAAAAATAGGAAGGAAGTGTCGAAACCTACCGATTTCGAGTAGGTTTCGACACTTAAAAGGAATCTTGGACCAAATTATTATGGGTCGAAGCGGGTTTCGACCGAAACCTGGTCGATCCCAGTGGTTTCGGTTCGAAACCAAGCGTAAATCAGTTTCGAGCCTGGGTTTCGTCTCGCCCAGGCTCGAAACCGAGTTGTTTCGGTCGAAACTTGAAGTTTCGACCGAAACCTCGAACAGTGAACCAGACTAGACGGGACGAGCGGATGTCGAGCTACAAAGTTAAGGTATGAAAATAGTCAAAACGGACCAGTTAGGATGTGTCTTGAGACATACCGGTCTCATGATACCGGTCGACCGGTATGTCTGTGCAGGCAGACTAGTTAGATCTAGAAACGGATCTTAGTAGGTCCCGCCTTCCAAATCTCAGTCTTAAAGACTTGCCTTACATAGGAAACTCTCCTAAAACCTTCCCCAGTTTATATATAATGACTCCTAAACCTCCTTAAATCCTCTTTGTTGACTCTGACAAACCCTAGAGACAAGAAGCAGATCCGAAGAAGAGAAAGGAGCTGAAGAAGGTTGCATAGGAAACTCCGTTGGAAGAAGAACACCATAGTTCATAGACCAACATTAAACGCTATACCTCTCTCTAGTTTAGGTTGTTTAGATGTTAATCAATACCATGCCTGACTAGATACTGATCCAAAAACCGTAATTCACCATTAAACCCTAATTCGGTTGATAAACCCTAGATTTGAATCCTAAACTAAGATTCATCATAACGTAGGACCTGAATGGAAGATAAGCAAACCTTAATATGTTGCTCAGGCTTAGAATGCATATGAGGAACCCTAGAAGTCAAATTGGAAGACCGACGGAAGACGAACACCAAGTTGGTGGTCTTACGGAGGCATACCGGTCGACATACCGATGGCAAGATATGCGACCGGTATCTCTTGGGAAGCTTGCCAAGGGTGTCCGATCGACTATACCGGTCACCATTTTCCACAGTGCCACGATCGGTATATGCGACCGGTATGCACTAAATGGGGTGTTTTTCGACCCCAGTTGGTTTCAGACCAATGTAAACCCTATAGAAACAATTATAATCAAACCCAATTAGTATGTAAGGCCTGGTGACAGTCAAGTTGGACTTTGTAACGCAGAGCAAGCTAGCAATCAAGCATCAGGTAAGGGAATCGGACTTAAACCCTAATTAACTAATAACAGTAAAACGTTGCTAATAACTATTCTTGTTTCTATGGAGTATTGCTTGTACATATTCACATGTCATCTTTACTTTCTATTATTATATTTTGTTCATGCATACTCACTATGCTAGGATGTGATTGTTAGGCATGTGATTGTTTTCATTGGTGTGTGGAATGGGAAGGGCCTGGGGTCTGAGATCATTCCTCATACTGGCACCTTTTTGTATCACTAATATCTTAGAATGCTTGGTATGGATAGGGTATCAGGGGGAGAACATGGCATTGTGGTCTATAGCCCGGCCGCTAGACTCAAGCCCTATCTCTATGCCTTAGGGAGCTATGCTGGGACAGGGCCTTGATACTGTGATGACACGTAGGATTGGTTAGTGATGAACCCACTTGCAAGCCCTCGCCAATAGCGGTGTAGGTATTGATACGGTAGAGGCTATCAGGGGGAGGACATGGGAAAGAGGCGCAACCTGCCCACTAGACTCTAGCTCTATCTCTATATTGGAGTAAGTGATGTGGGCCGACAGCGGTGTGTGATCCGTTGGGCGTGCTTACACTCTCGTGCATGAAGGTGTGGAGTGCAACCTATCCTAACCATAGCACTGTGCAAGTATGCCAGACCAAATGTGCATGCTACTCATGCATATTGCTTATTGCATTGTCTGATTTTCTTACTGAGCTAAGTTGTGAGCTCACCCTTGCATATATACATGTTTTAGATATTGATGCAGGTTATACGGTGGAAGACTTCGTTGCTACTCCAGCGTATGGAACAATTGCGGCTCTGGATATGCAAGCAGGGGAGGACGAGCATGACGCCTCATGCGAGTGCCCTTACTGCGTGTACCTCTAAGAGATTCTTAGTTTATTTGATTTTATTTCAGTTTAATTTATAAGACAATGTAATAGAGATTATTTACGTTTTGGTTTATTAGATAATTGGTTAACTATATTTTACAATGTAGAACTCAGTTCATTAATTAAAGACTTGCGCTATATTTATTATATTCTGATTAGGGTTATGACCATTGGTTTGTGTAAGTGGACACGGCTTTATTGAGATCCTGTTATGAACCGTTGGTTTAGTGGCGGTTCACTCACACTTCTGGTTCAGCCGGAATTGGGGTGTGACACCCTTAGTAAGAGAACAACTCACCACCAAGGGTGAAGAGAGAGAGAGGCGACCGTGCTGCAAAGCTGTTGGCAGCTAGAAGGGAGGGCGACACTGTGGTGCAGCCTAGTGGTGCGAGAACCGAAAGCGAGAGAGAGGCAACGACGGATGGCAGTAGTGGTGGCATTGAAAACCGAGAGCAAAAGAGAGTGGTGACAGCAGTGGTGGCTTGCGGCTCTAAAAATGAGAAAGAATGAGAGGAGGTGGTGATGGTGGTAGCTTGGGGTTTTTTAGCTGAAGGCATTAGGGTTAGGATCCCGATACTGATCTTAGCTCTGATACCATGTAGAGAGAATAACTGGCTTGCCTAGATTGGCAGAGGCCATGCTTTATTTATAAGGAGGAAAGACGATTACATACAAGGTATGCTATGTAAGGAATGAGTTAGCACTCTTATCCTCCTACATGCATCGAACATAAACAGAAATTATCTAGATTAGGTAGAAGGACAGAAATACCCTCTATGAACCCATATTACAACAGAGCTGCATACGATTATACAGGACATATAATAAAAATCAACTAGTCAATTGCCAAGTGAGGAAGAAATTAAAAAAGAAAACCAAATCCTTTTAAGTACCTTGTGATCTTTGCAGAAATACATTCTTTTATTACATCAGGTGACAAGTTATATACACTTTATATCCAAAAGACTGATTCCATCTTTGGTCAACCTATCATCATCTTCATCTCATGCCATATTTTGGTTATTTTGGAAGCAAGGACATGAATATATTGCAATTGAGATGTGCAAATGCTTGATTGGGGCATGGATCTAGTCTATTAACAGGATTATTAAACCTAATATAAAAAGAAAATGCTGACAGGAAAATTTTTCTAAGTAAAGTGGATATGTGTCTCCAATTCATAAAGATTGCAACAGTTTCCTCCCACCAACCACCCTTATTCTGTTGGCAAAAAAGTTGGAAAATTCCACCAACTGACCATTGATATTGCACTGATCCACCATTCAATCCTTACACACTGAAAAGGGACCATTCAATTTCCATATTTCATTCATATTTTCATGACAACAAAAGAAAATATCCAATTAATGCATCAAAAACTTCAAAAAACATTTTGATTCCAGCTTCAGAATACAGCCAACAAACCCCTACAATCACCATCCTTATCTTTTCCTTTTCTTGCATTTTACAGAAAAGCATAGACTATATCATTTGATATTCCAATATTTACACTGGATCCATTTATTGATTGGTAAATTTGTTATATTGATCACTAAAAGGACAACTTATATATTCCATTGAATATGAGTTGAAACGAGTACTTTACTTCCATCGAATATAATTTAAACGAGTACTTTAACAAAGGTTTCAAATATCGGTTTCAAGGCCTGTTTCGGTCAGGCCCAAAACTGAAATATAGGTCGAAACCATCTAAACTAGGTCGAAACCTAGTATTCTTTGGGTGAAACTCAAGACCATGGTTTGAAGGCCCAGAAAAATCTGGTCGAAACATGGGATTTTATCGCCATGTTCAACCAGGTTTTGGTCGAAACCTGATATTTTTTGGTATCGACCCTTCATCTCATCTCGGTCTAGCATGGAACCGAGATATCTCGGTCAAAACCACTGTTTATTGACCGAGGTTTAGAACCATGATTTTAAATAATTAATAAAAGTTTGATCTGTATTTTATATGTTGGAATCGTCTTAAATTTTCATGACATAATCAACCACAATTAGTTGGGAATTGGAAAAAAGGCCTAGCTGAGTCCGTAAGTCCCATGATATGTCTCTCCTAAAATTAATTGCCTGGTGCTAACTGATAGCATTAAATTCAAAGCTTGTTCTTAACCATGCCAGTCTGTTCCAAGCTGATAATGTGAACATGCACACTCTAGATTGATTGGTAGCACTGATGTACATTATGTATTTAATTCCTATTTTAGTAAGGAACTTATAGCATCTTACCTACTAATGGGTAGAGGCTGCCACAAGTCTTATTTACATCTAGATGGGATCTCTTTTGTTAGCTGGTTACTTATTTGGATTAATGACTTACAACTGAACTTGCCAATAGTAAGAGGACCTAATACATTTTCCCTTTTTCCTGGTGCTTCTTCCCTCCTGCTTCCTCTATCGTTTTCCTTTATTCAATCTGATCTAATTAAAAAGTACACTACGGAGCCTTTCTTTTTTATTGCCTCTCACACAGGAAGCCTCATCCTTTTTATTCAATAATAAAGATTTGACATCTGACCAATCATTCTAAATATACAATTCATATTGAAACACTTTAAAATGAAATTACTTGGCCACTGGCCCAAGCTATGAGCCTATGACAAGGAGTAGCTAGACAACAGCATATAAGATTGATCTAAAAAGATTCCTGTCTAAGTTAACTCTCAAAAGTTAATACTGGTCATAATTGAAATTTTGTAAGAATGAGATAGAGAAGAATCAAAAGTAGGCTTAAAGCTAAAAATACCTGCTTAGAAGAACGAAAGAGTAATCCTCAAGGCCAATCTCACAAAGACGCCACTGCATGGAAAAATTTAATGAGAAACAATTCCATGCACCACACAATCCAAATTTCATTGTATTATGTCCTTCAAAATTCTGGATGCAAGAGAATCTTACTTTTTGACGCGTTGCTATTGCAGTATCAGGGGCATCATTCTGAAGACCGCTTTCAAGACCTTTTATAAGCACCGCTCTAAGAACCGACAAAGATTGCAAGGTTTTCATCAGTAGATCAACACCATCATCTTTCGAGAAATTGTTAGATTCTTCCAATTTGTCTAGACTCTACAAAAGTAGAAATGAGACATGATACAGTTTTCACCTTTTAAGGAAAAACAAAGGCCTAAATAAAGCATGAAAATTCACATGCCTAAACAACTCAAGTGGAGACAAATATGTTTATGATTATATAATCAAACTGGCATTAACAAGCATGAAAAAAATGCAGACTTCAAAGACATAAAACTACCCATAAATGAAAACTGATAGCATAATGATGGGTGTCTATCTTCAAACAAAAACCAATAAAATAGAAATGGATGGATACCTTCTTGCACTCCAGAAATGAAGTAATAGCTGATAAGTTCTGCCCGTCCATAGATACCTTAATAGATTCAAGTTGTTCAGTGAGGCTGCATAATAGTAAAACAACATTTAGAATGTAAAATCAGCGAAATAACCGTCAATCCTTACTTGGATAAAAGCTTATCTGATTCACACAGAACAGACCATGGTTGATCAACAATGGGATGAAAGTAAAATAAATTGAGAATGAAACAAAATGGCCAACCCCCCTGAGACCTGGGTAAAGTTGGATTTCCTTTCTTTGACAGATGGTTGATATAGTGATAGGGATCCAAACATTATATAAACATGAGTAATTGGGAAGTTAACTTTTTAATCAGCTTCACAACAAGACAGCGGTACGGATCCTGTGAGCTCATTGGCATCCTATGCTTTCATATTACTTAGGTGAGATGCCTACATGACATATCATGAAAGCCCTAAAAACTAGGCTTCACCTTGCACGTTGACCACATAGCAAGAAGGTCAACTAACACAGTAAATGATTGGTTTAAGTGTTGACAATGTCTACATAACTAAATCTCAACGTTTTTCAGGCAGACAGCTATGCAGTGCTGAAAATTGTCTTGACTTGACATTTAAGTCAACAAAGTATGGCTAACTAAATTACAGATGCAATAGTATTCCTGAAATGTCCTATATATTCAGCTTACTGGGACAACTAAGTGTCAAACATTTCATGTAGCACACCTTCCAGCATTGAAGAAATCTTTGAGTTCATGATGGAATATCTTGAATTCTTCCACAAATGCATCACTAAACTCGCCAGGGTTCCTAGTAATTCTTACAAGCATTGCTTCTGTAGCAACCAAATCTTCAGGACCAGCATTACGGTGAAGCTTATTTTGTATTGTATGCTTGATTTCTTGCTGGAATTATGCAAGAAAGTTAACTCATAGTCATAGAAAAATATAGAACCAAAATAGAAGACAGGTCACCAAGCACTCCTTCAGATATAACCTTGAGATCATGAGGGATGTCATTCCGATGAGCAATATCCCTTATCCGAGTCAGAGGAACAGATGCAGTGAATTCTGACTTGAATGATGGTAAACATGGATGAATCTTGCGAATGACAACTACTTCCTGTGAATAACAGAGAAGTTTTGGTTACAGAAGAAAATGCTCAAAGCAGTTAAGCACTGCAAACATACAAAATAATCAGACAATTTAAATAAGAGAATTTAATGGCGAAACGCCATCAAAAGGAAATTTTACTTCCCCTTTTGTTGTTGTTTTTTTTTTTTTTCTTGGGGGGGTTAAAAAGAATATTTACTTCTATGACGATGCAAAAAATTATTGTATTAATATTAGGATTACTTAAGGCATGCACATGTAGACCACTACATCAATAAATTCTGACCTAAAACAAGAGGGATAGGCTTCTAAACAACTAATTAGCCGGACAAATAAAAAAAAAAGGGTTGGGGGAGGGGGGGGTTTGTAATACCCCAGTTCTCTGAGGTGTTGGCAATGAGAGAATCTTCCTAGATCTTTCCAGGTAGTTCCAAAGATTGCAGAGAAGTGAGGGCCATTTTGGTAATTTTCCAGCCCTAGGTAGGATTGTAGTCCATCTAGCTTGTGTGTTCAGTTGCTTACGAGACCTAGACTGGAATTTTAGTAACCTTGTCATGAGTTGGACCTTAGGAAACCTAGATATTTTAAGGTCATTAATAATGTGTAGTGCATAGTAGCTATCTATGTGTACTGCTGTTTAATCACAGGTATATTATATTATATATAATATAATAAAATACAATATCGTAACACCTTCCCTCAAGTTGGAGTGTATAGATCATCCAATCCAAGCCTATAACAGTTCAAACGATATGCTGGTCCAAACAAGGGCTTAGTGAGTATATCAGCGAGCTAATTTGAAGATTAAACAAATGGAGTGACAGTGAGTTTCTTCATAACAGCATCATAGATAAAATAACAATCCACTTCTATGTGCTTGGTACGTTCATGTAACACTGGAACGCTGGCAATGTAAATAGCAACTTGATTGTCACACATCAAGGTCATACGTCGAGAGATAGGAAATCCAATTCCTACAGAAGATTTTTCAACCATAGTAATTCGACAATAGTCTATGCCATTGCAAGGTACTCAGATTCAGCACTGGATTTAGAGACAGTAATCCGCTTTTTACTTCTCTATTGACTAGATTGCCACTGACGAAAGTATAGTAAACAGTAGTAGAACGTCTATCACCATCTGGCCCCACCCAATCAGCATCAGAAAATCTCACAACATCAAGATGACGATGACGGGAGTAAATAAAACCAGTGCCAGGAGTTTTTTTGAGATATCGCAATATACGACAGTCAGCTTCCCAATGGACAACCTTAGGAGATTGCATAAGCTGGCTGACCATCCCGACTGCAAAGGAGAGATCAGGCCGAGTAACAGTAAGGTAAATTAGCTTTCCAACCAGACATTTGTACTGATGAACATCAGAATATTCAAGACTATTACAAGTTTCAAATTTCTAATAAGGATCCATTGGAGTTTCAGTTGGTTTAGCACCAAGTAGACCTCTCAGCAAGAAGATCAAGTACGTTTTTCCGTTGGGATAGACTGATGCTTGTACAGCTTCGAACAATTTCAATACCAAGAAAGTAATGTAGAAGTCCTAAGTCTTTCATCTGAAAATGTTTGTTTAGATAAGACTTAATTTCAGTAATTCTTGACTTGTAATTCCCCGTAATAATGATATCATCAACATAGACAGCTATTATGGTAACAGTAAATTGATGACGGCGTACAAAAATAGAATGATCCAAATAGCGAGTAGTAAAGCCAAAACTAGTAATAACGGTGCTGAATTTATCAAACCAAGTACTAGGGGACTTCTTAAGTCCATAAATAGCCTTAAATAATTTGTGGACTTTGGTAGAACCCCTCCCTGAGCAACATTCCCTGGAGATTGGTCCATATAGACTTCCTCTTGAAGATCCCCATATAAAAATGCATTCTCAACATCCATCTGATAAAATGGCCAATCAAAATTCACAGCCAAAGAGATAATAACACAAACAAAGTTGAGACAAGCCACAGGTGAAAACGTCTCAAAGTAATCAACCCCATAGGTCTGAGTAAACCCTTTGGCAACAAGTCGAGCTTTCAAGCATTCAACAGAGCCATCAAAATTATGCTTCACAGTATAGACCCATCCGTAACGCACAACATAGTGGCCAAGCAGGTGATCAACAAAAGTCCAAGTTTGACGAGACGTCAAAGCATCCATTTCAGCATCCATAGCCACTTTCCACCCTGGATGGGACAAGGCTTGGGAAAGAGTGGTAGGGACAAAGGTAGTAGATAAGGAGTAAACAAGAGTCTGATGACAAGTGGGAAGATGTTCAATAGTATCAAAATGTTCAATAGGAAAAGTAAGTAAGGAGTACCTTTCAGGCTAAGTACGGGTACGAGTATCTTTATGGAGAGCAATAGGGAGGTCAGGGTTGACCTCAGAGCCAGGGGTAAATGTAGTAGTAAGCGGAGCATGAGACGCAGCAGTTATTGGAGCCATCGGCATGCAACATTGGTAGACCTGTAGAGGTGGCGGTGAAGGAGATGGCGATGGTGTCGGTTCAGAGTCATCAGGGGAATGAGAGGTATTGGTGGGTCAGAGGGAGATGAAACATCAGGCACCTTAACCGAATAATATAGCATGTCTTCAAAGAAGGAAACATCAGGACTCACAAAGTGATGCTTAGTAACAGAATCAAAACATTTGTATTCTCTTTGAGTACGAGAATAACCAAGAAAAATACATTTAATTAAACGATGTGAAAGTTTATCCAATTTGGGATGCATAATGTGAATAAAGAAAGTACTACCAAAAACTCGTGGAGAGACATGAAATGGAGGAGTATTAGGATAAAGAAGGGTAAAGGGAACTTTATTGTTGAGAACAGATGAAGGCATTCTATTAAAAAGATAACATGCAGTCAAAACAACATCACATCAATAATACTTAGATACATTCATGTGAAACATGAGAGACATAACAATATCCAGGAGATATCTATTTTTACGTTCAACAACCTGTTGGATCAGAAAAGAATGAGTGAGATCTCTTCTCCTCACTCCAACATCTTATTTATAATAAAATACTTAAAACAGAATTACAATAATACCCTAATGGCAATAAATAAGAAAAATAAATAAAAGAGATAATAACAAATTACTAATCTACCCCCATGACAATAGTAGCGACATTTACAACACTTCCCCCTCAAGTTGGTGTATATATATATCAGTCATGCACAACTTGGATAATAATGGATGAAACAACTTCCATGGGACTCCCTTGGTAAAGATATCAGTCACTTGATTACTTGATTGAACATATGGTACACAGATCTACCCACTGTCCAATTTCTCTTTGATAAAGTGACGATCAATTTCCACATGCTTGGTCCTATCATGTTGCACTGGATTATGAGCAATATTAATTGTAACCTTATTGTCGCAAAATGACCTTATAGGCTGAGAAGTACTGATACCCAGATCCTTGAATAATCCCTGTAACCATAATAGCTCACACATCCCCTGAGCCATAGCTCTAAACTCAGCCTCTGCACTAGAACGGGCTACCACGTTCTGCTTCTTGTTGTGCCAAGTAACTATGTTCCCTCCAATGAAAGTACAATATTCCGAGGTAGATTTTCTATCAAGATTTCCTGCCCAATCAGTATCAGTGTAGGCATCAACACTAAGATGACCCTGAGAAGAGAGTAGAATTCCTCTTCTAGGAGCTGATTTCAGACAGTGTAGTATGCAGAAAACTGCATTCATACGTGAAGTATATGGGTCATGCATGAATTGACTCACCAAACTTACCGCAAAAGCAATATTAGGTTGAGTGTGAGCCAAATATATCAACTTCGCAACTAATCGTTGGTACTGTTCTTTGTCTACTGGTGTACCCCTTTTTTTTGTAGCCGAGTATTAGGATCAATTGGTGCCTCACAAGACCAACACCCTAAGAGACCAGTTTCAGAGAAAAGATCAAGTATGTACTTCCGCTGAGACAAATAAATACCTCTGGTGGAGCGAGCTACTTCAATCCCAAGAAAGTATCTCAGTTTTCCAAGGTCTTTCACTTCAAACTCCTTTCCCAAAAACATCTTCAGTTGTCTAATCTCTTCATCATCACTGTCCATAATTACACTATCATATACATATACCATGAGAATCGTGATTTTTCCTTCCCTCTGCTTAATAAACAATGTGTGATCTGCATTGCTTTGTTTGTAACCCGCTGAGGTCATAGCTCTATGAAACGGTCCAAACTAGGCTCTAGGAAATTGTTTGAGCCCATAGAGGGATCGTTTCAACTTACATACCTTTCCTTCAATAGTTGAAGATGCAAATCCTAGTGGAACATCCATGTATACTTCCTCAGCAAGCTCCCCATGAAGGAATGCATTCTTGACATCCAGCTATTGTAAATCTCAATTATAATGCATTGCACATACCAAAATGACACAAATAATAGTCATTTTCGCCACAGGGGCAAAGGTTTCATGATAATCAATTCCATAAGTCTGTTTGAATCCTTGGACTACTAATCTAGCCTTGTATTTCCCTATAGTCCCGTCTTCTTTTTTGCTTTATAGTATAGATCCATTTACAACCAACAGTCTTCCTCCCTGGTGGAAGATCAACCAGATCCCATGTTTCATTTTATCTCAGGGCAGTCATTTCTTCTACCATGGCTACTTCCCACCTCACATCTACAACTGCATCCTGCCAATGTTTGGAAATAGACATAGAAGACAAATAGAGACAAAAACAAAATATACTGGAGACAAAGATTTATAGGATAGATACTGAGATATGGGATGCTGAGTACAAGACCAACTACCTTTACGCAGAGCAATAGGTAAGTTAAACTCAGAGGGAAGAACGTTACTAGATGGAAGGCTCTCATTCTCTAAAACAATTTCTGGTTTCTGGATCCAGAGCTGACGACGGAATGTGTGTAGGTGCGTTGATGATGGTGGTCTTTCCCTGCTTGATTCTGGTACGGCTATAGACTTGTAGGCGAGGTGGAGTATTATCTGCTTTCTCCACGGCTTCTGGGCAGGGATCTTTTTCAGTAGAGGGTTCGAGAGAAGGTTTTTCAGCAGGGGGTTCAAGAGAAGATGAGGACGGTGATGTGGGAGAAGGTGATGTGTTCTCCCCCTGAAGTGGAAGGGGAGAGGCCATAGGTATGATGATAGGCCCATCTTCCTGAAGATTAGGTTCCCCCTGAAGATGGGACGCTGGGTAGTAAAAGTGGCTCTAATATAACAGAACATCCATGGATACGAAAGAGTGGCAGGTGGGTGGGTGGTAACATTTATATCCTTTCTGGGTTGGAGAATAGCCCAAGAAAAGACAACGGAAACCATGGGGTTCAAGTTTTCCTAGAGATCGATAGTTAAGCACATAACATACACAGCCAAAGATCTTAGGAGGAATAATATGGGAGACATCATTGAGAAGGAGGGTTAAAGGTGAGTGATGATCCAAGGCTGGGGTTGGTACGTGGTTGATAAGGTATGCTGAGGTAAGGATGGCATCATTCTAATATTGTGGTGACACATTGTAGGCAAACATCAAAGCACGAGCCACTTCAAAGAGATGGCGATTCTTCCTTTTAGCCACCCCCGTAAGTAAGATCTATTCATAGTTGGTCAATCCCCCACGGCACGGCTTCTCGCTTTTCATGAATGTGCCTCCCCCTCTGCTTATGTGAGTTTGACCCGCCTTTGACTCTACTTGCTTCTGACTCCCTATGAGCCTTTTACAACCTTACTTTTTCGGAGGGTCGGCGGGACATGGGAGCCTCAGCCGATTGTTAAGGAAAGTGCAGAGGGAACAGCCCGTTCTTTATAGCGGGTCAAAAGCCCTCCTTAGATTTTTTCTATCTTAAAATATGCCCTTTTTTTAGCCTTTTTTGCTTTTCTTATTTTTTTGTATACTTTTTTAGTGACCTTTTCTTTCTGGAGGATACCAGTTGCATATGTGGTCAACAGCGATGACCCTCGACAACGATGACGATAGGGGTCGGACAGCCTAACGGGCTCCGAGCCCCGGTTCGCGCTGTGAGATCTTTGAGATCCCAGAGAGCCCCGTTAGGGAGATCCCAGAGATCCCCGTTAGGGATAGGGGAATCCCCTCCTCCTCCTTGGGATTGAGACTCCCTGAACCAGAAATGGTATTTCGAAATAAAAGCTTTGAAACATTAAGGAGCGGTCTATTGTTGTGTACCTGTCTGTACCATGGTTCATTCGGTTCTGCCGGAGCGGTGGGTGGTTGAATGTTTCACTTTATTTAAGTCAGCCGTATGTCTTATGACATACTACGGTGGGCGTTTTGATCGCCATTCTCCTCGCTAACACAACCCCCAACTACTGACCTGACGACTGGCCTACAGAACTCAAAGTTTCTTGCGCAGGCTGGGGCAACGGCTCCATCGAGATACATTTTTGTTACCGCGAGATGTATTGGCAGCTGCGGATCATTTGATCGGAATGGAATTTGGAATGGATACACTTGACGATATGAGCCACTAGAAGAGAATCATTCTTCAACAACAAGATCGGAGGTTTTTACAAGTTATGGGTTATTTGCCTTAACTGAATCATTAGTAGGCTTTTGGTCTGGGCAGGAGTATCCATACAATTGGTTTGGTGCAAAATACCATTATCTGCCAGATAACATTGAAACTCTCCCTCAAGGTACTCTCTGCCATTGTCACTCCTGGGAATCTTTAAAGAAGCTTGAAATTGAGTTTTAATCATCTGGTGAAACTGACGAAAGCACTGAAACACTTCACTTTTATTATGTAGAAGGTAAATCAAAGTAATTCTAGAATAACGATCTATAAATGTAACTAACCAATAGTGACTAGTAATTGAATTAGTTTTGGCTGGTCCCCAAACATCCAAATGAACTAAATGGAAAGCAGTACTACTGCGTTTAAATGATGGACTATACGAAGACCGGCTTTGCTTAGCCAGAATACAAGCTTCACAAAAAAACTCGTCTTGTTTACATTTATTTTCTAAAGAAGAAAAAAGACTCGCTAAAACTTTAAATGACGGATGCCCGAGCCGCTGGTGCCACTGTTGAAGATCAGAAGATGCCAAATAAAGATGATGTAATGGGCTTGGGGAAGCTGAAACTGACTTTGGGATACCTTCCTCAAGCAAATACAGACCAGCTTGCATCCTACCACATCCAATCGTCGTTTCTGTTTCCAAATCCTAAAACAGACAATAAAAAGGAAAACAATATAACTTTGCAGTTTAAAGTAGAGGTAATACTACTAATAGACATAAGATTGATAGTGAATTTTGGAACATGAAGAACAGATTGCAAAGCTAGAGAAGGAGTGCACTGAATGGAACCTTTCCCTGATACACAGGAAATAGTCCCATCCACCACACGAACAGTATTTATTTCAGGATTAGGAAAGTACTGATGAAATAGGCTATGGTTACCAGTCATGTGGTCCGTGGCACTAGAGTCAATAATCCAAGGATTAGAGACCATTGACGCACAGTGTCCACTGAAACACATACCTGATTGAGCAAAGTGAGAAGCTGGAGTGGTAAAGGTAGGAGCAGGAACACATGGCGATCCGGATGAGACAGCAGTGGGTGGCTGGAGCAAACAACTGAGTGTCTGAAGAATTTCATTGTCTTCCAATGGAGCCATGGGATCAGCAGCCTGATGAGCGTCAGTTTGATGTGCCTGTGAGCCCTTGAAGTTCTTGGTTTTCAGCATAATTTTGTCACGTCTCTTGGCTTCAAAGTCTGCTGGTTTACCATGGAGTTTCCAGCATGTGTTTTTAATGTGCCAGGGTTTACCACAATGCTCACATTTCGCCGTATGTCTAGATGTAGTAGAGCCCTTGGAAGGTAGAGTAGATGTCTGGCGAGCAAACCTATCAAAGACAGAGGGTAATAACATAGTAGCTCTTCTTTGGTCTTCAAGTTGAACCATAGCATATGCCTGCTCAAGAGCAGGGAACGGATCATTGCTAAGGATCTGTGACGAATAGGATCAAGCTCAACATTCAATCCTGCCAGAAAGGTATAGACCCTATATTTTTCTTCTCATTTCTTAAACAAAGTAGCATCTTCTTCACATTTGGCGTGTATGGAATCATAAAAATCGATGGTCTGCCAATGACTCCTCAACTGAGTATAATATTGAGACATTGTCAACTCCTTTTGTGTAGTTCTATGGACCTTTTTTGGCAAAGCATAAATTAAGGCATCATTCTCCAAATGGGAATATGTGTCCTTTGCAGACTTCCAGATTTGGCAGCGGTATCCAATAATAAGTATCCCTCAGCTATCGCAGGTTGCATGGAATTAAGAAGATACTGCATCAGTAAGGAATTCTTAGCATTCCATTTGTCCAAAGAAGCATCTTCAGTAATGGGTTTAGTTTTGGCTCCTGTAACATAGCCAGATAACCCTCAAGCAGTAATAGAAAGTTGCGTGGTACGAGACCACATCAGGTAGTTACCACCATCAAATTTTGTTTTGTGAAATTTGTAGGAATGGTGTGTGAAATTTGTTGGAATGGTGAGATTTTCCATTCTATAAAACTTTGTTCCAACAGAGGTTACTTCAGAAGTCATTGCAATCACAAGAAGAGATAATCTTGATTTGGGTATTCAGAACAAATCAAAAACGATAGTGATCATATGCTAGAAGAAGAAAAACATGATATCTGGTAATATTTCTCAATCAACCATACCAGATCAATCGCAAGGAAAAACAATCACTTCAACAGAGATGCCGTGTATCAATCCTCCAGGACCAAGAGACAAGTCAACAGCAAATTGTCGATCTTCATATATGTATAGGGAAGAATCGATGATGGCTTGCCTTATGATCTCTTCAAAAATTTATCCCAGCAACAAGGGATACACGGCAATTAAGGAGAACAAACCTTAGGGAGGTATTTAGTTCATAAAGAAGATTTTTGAGAAGGGAACATAGGGTTTGGGAGTGGATTATAGGGCGGCGGTAAGGGACGATAGGTTTAGGAACAGGTTATAGGTTGGCAGTGATTTAGGTTAGGGGTTTAGGGCTGTCAGTGGTTTTGTACAGGTAGGATAGTGGCGGCAGGGGCTATATAGAAGAAGATGGAGGTGGTGGTAGCTTTAGGTGGGCTGTTGGGGCCTGCAAATAGGTTTAGGAATGAAGTATAGGCCTGTTGGTAAGGTACAATGGGGTTAGGAATGGTTTATAGGGCTGGCGGTAAGGTTTCCAGGTGAAGGGAATGGTGGCGGTAATGATTCCAGGTGGAGGGACTGCTGGCGGCAGGTTTTCTGGTGGAGAGAATGTTGGCGGCAGGCTTAAAGGTGAGAAGAAAAGAAAGTGGCAGCAGAATTGAGAGAAAAGGAAAGAAGAGAAGAGAAGGGAGAACGGGCGGTAGTTTTAGGTTAGCTCTGATACTATGTTGGATCAGAAAAGAATGAGTGAGAACTCTTCTCCTCACTCCAACATCTTAGTTATAATGAAATACTTAAAACAGAATTACAATAATACCCCTAACGACAATAAGTAAGAAAAAGAAATAAAAGAGATAATAACAAATTACTAATCTACCCCCATGACAATAGTAGCGACAATTACAACACAACCCCATTTTGTTGGGGAGTGTAAGCACAACTAGTATGATGGAGCATCCCATGAGTAAAACAAAAATCAGAAACAACAGATTGAATATACTCAAGAGCAATATCAATATGCAGAACTTTGATAGAATCACCAAATTGAATAGAAGTTTCCTTATAAAAACCCTCAAAAATATTAAGAAACTCATAACGATCCTTAATTAAATAAAGTCAGGACATCCTGGAATAATCATCCACAAAGCTTACAAAATAAGAAAAACCAAGTTTACTGGGGATTCGACAAGGACCTCAAATATTATAATGTACTAAGAAAAATGGAGAACTACGCCGAGTCATAGAACTAGTAGGAAAAGAAGAACG
This sequence comes from Protea cynaroides, assembly GCA_028583415.1. Lineage (NCBI taxonomy): Eukaryota > Viridiplantae > Streptophyta > Magnoliopsida > Proteales > Proteaceae > Protea > Protea cynaroides. The sequence goes on from CM053270.1 coordinate 20,987,801, forward strand.
GTGATGTTTCCCTAATTCACAGGCCTCACGCTGTAAGGTAGAGAGACTTGCAACTAGGGATAAGAGCTTTCATTTTGGAGAGAGACAGGTGACCGAACCGATGGTGCCATTGAAGCGGAGTGGTGGTAGATGTAGTACCAGCGGTAGTAAAGGGTTTAGTCTGCTCCAAGTAATACAGGCCAGCATGCTCATGTCCGCCACCAATCGTCGCCCTGGTCCTGAGATCCTGAAAGACACAAGAAGAAGGAAAGAAAGTAGCAACACAGTTAAGTGATTTGGTAAGTTGGCTAATAGACATAAAATTAAGAGGTAAATTAAAAACACATAGTACGAAAAACAAATACAAGGATGGAGTAAGAGACAATTGCCCATGCTGGGAGGCAGTGGTAAAGCAGCCATCAACAAGATAAATAGTTACAAGCTTGGGAGTATCAGAAATAGAGGAAAAGGCAGAAGACATATCAGTCATGTGATAGGTAGCTCCAGAATCAAGAATCCAAGGTGTAGGAGAAGTTGTAGACAATAAGGCAAATGTACCTGTATAAGCCAAGGTGGCAGCAGAAGATGGGCCAGCAGCCTCAAGTTATTGAACTCGTCACAGTAGAGCCTCATATTAAGCAGAGGATAATGCAAATGGCTGTGGTGGAGGAGCCAGTGCAGGAGTCATGGTTTCCTCAGTAGCAACAGAAATGACCAATGTATCAGCCCATTCAGGATGACCAAACTTCTCCAACAAGTGTCAACATTATAATTGCTCATGTGACAATGAGTGCATCATCTATTAGAGTTATCATAGGTTGTCCTACCAGAGCCTCGACCAAGAGGACCACGTCCAAGACCTCGAGTGGAGCCACGGCTTCTAGAGAAGGAGCCTTGGCCACGGCCAACAAATAAGGCAGAAGTATCCTTGTGAAGGGAATCTCCCTAAGGTACCAGCCATTGAAGACGAAAGAAGGTCTCACTCAGAGTAGGGATGGAAGCATCTGCAAGAAGCTGACTCTTGGCTGCCTGATAATCAGGTGAGAGACCAGCCAAGAACTTAGCAACATAGAACTCAAAACTGTTGGGCTTTTATTTTGGTTATATCAGACGTAAAAGGCTGCATAGCCTGTATTTCCTCAATGACGCCTTTGAACCCTCCATAATATTCAGCCGAAGATTTATCACCAATTGAGTAGGTGAACATCTTCTCATAGAGATCATAGATACGAGAGACATTTTTATCTTGCCCATATGTCTCTTGCAAGTCAAACCAAATAGCCTTAGCGGTGTTGTGAAACATAACAGTTAGTAAAATAGATGCATCAATACTGTTCCACAACCAGGTTTGAACAGTAAAATTATCATGCAGTCAGGTATTATTAACTTTCACAGCATCAAGTTCCTTAGCATCACAGTCAAGAGGATCACCATACAATAATGTCAATTTATCCTTTGAAAGGACATAGGCTTTAATAGCTTGAGCCCAGAGAAAGTAATTTGAAACTCCTTTCAATTTAATAGAGATGATCTGATCCTCTATAGGCTTAGGGTCAGTCATCATGTACAAAGGATCAAGAATTTCAACCAACAACAACCACAATAAAAAAAATATCTCCATTCAGCCAACCGAGTGGCCAAAGAAAAGAAGGCTAGAAGGGGTGAAGGTGGTGATGGTGGTGGTATTAATAGGACAGGAACAACAACAAAAAAAAAATTCCTTTCTCAATTCTCGGTTCAGCCAACCGAGTGGCCACAGAAAGGAACACTCGAGAGGGGTGATGGTGGCGATAGTATTAGGGCAGCAACAACAAGGTAATCGAGAAGATATTAGTCTCAAAATAAAGGAATCACAGCAACATTAAAAAAAAAACTCGGTCACCTAGTAGTAGTAGTAGTAAATAAAAAAAAATAAAAAAAATCCTTACACAGAGAGCAGAAAAATCAAGGCCCTATCAAACTAATGTGTTGATGGATGAAGACCAAAGATCTAATACGCTGATACCATGTAACAATCTCACAAAGAAGTAACCAAGAACACAAAACAGAAAAAGTAGAGAGAGAGAGAGAGAGAGAGAGACGAGAGAAGAAGAAGGAGAGAAAGAGAAGGAATGAATGTAACACTTCTCTCCATAAGCCTTTATTTATAGAGAACTAAGCACCTATTACAAGGAAACAAACAAACAAAGAAAGAAAAACTAAAAACAAAAAAAGAAACTAAGATAGATATCATGGGCGGTACTCTAGTACTGCCAACGATATCAGTGGCAATATCGTAACACAATAGATTATAGGAGGTTAAATAATAAACCTAATCTGTGACTCAAATAACTATTCCACCCTCGAGTGAATGAATAAAAAGAAACATAAAATAATAATATTAAAATCCCTGCCCTCAACGATAGTACCGCCAACGATACTATCGTATCATATCGTTCACAGTATCTATGGACTGAAAATAATAGGTTGATGAACCTATGAGATGAACTGCATAATAAGTATGCATATGGAACCAAGTTAAATGGATAGTAGAATTACTTGGACTTGTGGACTGAAATGGTAGTACATGGTTTTTGATGGATGGGCAGTATATTTTAATTAGTGGACTGTATAACCATATGATAAAGTTATGATGAAGTTTGAATAGTTAAACTAAAAGAATTAGATTACCGCTGCTGTAAAACAGCAAGAATAGCAAGTGAACAAGTTGCACAAAAAAACAAAGACAATCACTTGAATTCTTAAAGATTTGAATGACAAAGAAATGTGAGGTATCTACTACGATTTAGGGATTATGTGTTTTATGTGTTTAAAACACTAGACAGCAAGCTTAAGCTTAAGCCTAAGGAATGAGATGTCATGATATTTTAAAGAAAATGAATCAGTGGTTAATAGCTAACGCTGTGAGTCATGTAATGCATATTATAAGTTAAGGACCATAATTTAATATGTTTTGTTTGTCAAAACACAGGACAGCAAAGGGTCTTAGGTATAGTGCTTGAATGTTAAGAGAGGGAGAAGAAACAAAGAGAACCAAAGAAGGCCCTAGGACCCAGGAGGACCAGGCCTCAGCAGCCAGGGCAGAGGAGGCCTCATGGTCTGGCCAGGCCTTGCAGCCTGCCTAGCCCGGCCACGAGACCAGGCCCTTGGGGCCAGCAGCCCAGCAGACCGCAAGGACCGAGCCTTGCAGCCTGCCAGGCCGGTCCATGCCTTGAGGCCTGGCCACCCCAGTAAATATTTTTGGAAAAATAAAGAGGGAGGACTTATTTGCCCCTAGTAATGAAGTAGAAATATTGCAAGGGCTAAATGACCATTATGCCCATGCAATAAAACTATAAAAGTCAACTTTTAGCAAATATGAGAGAAGGGCGGATTTTGGTTAGTGACCAGAATATCACTAAATACGAAAGAAGGTGCTTGTGAAGGAATAGAAAGAGAAAACTATTAGAAAGTGCTCAGTTTGCCCTTGGCTTTTGCCAGGGCATTATAACAGTGTATTTTTAGCAGAATAAAAGGGCATTATGCAAAAGACCAGTTTACTCTTAGAATGTAAGTTAGAGTATTTAAACAGCATATTTTGGGAAGGGTATTTTACTAAAAGACCATTTTGCCCCCTGGCCATCTCAGGAGGTCATTTCCAAGGAAATGACTCCCTTGCCCTGGCCTTATGACAGTATATTTAGCAGAAATTATGAGGTCATTTTGGTCATTTTGCAATGTCAGTAAAGCAAGTAAGCTTGTTAACATGGCCCAAGTAAACCAGGCCCATAGGGCCCAGCCAGCTCGAGAACCAGCCAGCCCAACTCAAGAACCAGCCAGTGTCGCTGGCGGTAATTAGCGCTAGCGACACTGGCTGGTGCCTCTAATTACCTTCCTTTTTCTGTTTTATTTTGTTTCTTTCTTATTGTTATTTATTTCTTATTATGTCTCCTTCTGTTTATGGAGATTTTCTCTATGTAATTGGATTCCTTTTGCTTATAAATAAGATTGGTATCTAAGAGAAAGAGACACAGATCTCGACTGCAGCACCTTGCTGTTTTCGTGGTCTACTCTCTTCTTCTTCTTCTTGTTTCTTCAACTCTCTTCCTCTTCTTTTGTTTTCAGGTTTAGTACTTGTGGTTGTGTGGTTTTGTTACATGGTATCAGAGCATTAGATCTCGGCTATCATCAACACTTGGTTTGATAGGCCTTTGATATTTTTGCTCTAACTATATATTGATTCTCTTTGGTGCTACTAGATGATCAAGATGTATTGTACTTACTACTATGCTGTCTATGTGTGATTGATAACTTCTTGATCATCTTCTTACTGTTTATGTGGTAAGCATTAATTAAAAAAAAAAATTTACTACCTATCATCCTACCGCCACCCCTCTTGAGCCAACATTTCTTTGGCCACTCAGTTGGTTGAACAGAGAATTTATTTATTTGTGCAAAGATATATTGTGTAACCCCAATTACCTCCATCATCCTCTACTTCTCTTTGAGCCTTACCTCTTTAGCCTCTCGGTTGGCAGAACCGGGTGAAAGAAGAACAATTTTGTTTACATTACTCAGTTGTGTTGTTATTACTATTCACGATGATTGATTACAAGCATACGGAAGTTCAGATCATCACTATGAAATTGAAAGGGGTTTCAAACTACCTTTTATGGGCTCAGGCTATCAAGGCCTACATCTTGTCTAAAGACAAAACTAAGATTCTTTCTAAAGATGCTCCTGTTAGTGATGTTAAAGATCCAGAGTCTGTTAAAGTTTATGATACTTGGCTTCATGATAATTCTTTAGCTCAAACCTTGTAATGGAACAGTATTGGCGTTTCCATATTGCCTACTGTAATGTTTCACAATACTGCCAAGGCCATATGGGATGATCTAAAAGAGACCTATGGCCAAGATAAGAATGTTTCTAGGATTTATGACCTCTATAAAATGATGTTTACCTATTCCATTGATGACAAATCCTTAACTAACTACTATGGAGGCTTCAAAGGCCTCATTGAAGAGATCCAGGCTGTGCAGCCTCTTACCACTGATATCAATAAACTAAAGACCCAACAGTCTGAATTTTATCTAGCCAAGTTTATGGCTGAGCTTTCTCGTGAGTATCAAGCTATGAAGAGTCAGCTCATTGCCAGTGCTTACATACCTACCCTAAGCGAGACATTCTTTCATCTCCAACATTTGGTTCCCCAGACCGACACTTCCCCAAAAGATACAATTGTCTTGTTATTGGCCATGGTCGAGGTTTCACCTCTAGGGGTCGTGGATCCAACCGTGGTCGTGGTCATGGTCGTGGTTTTAGCCGTTCTACAGTTGATAAGTTTGCCCGCTTCTGTACTCATTGCAACAAACCCAACCACACTACTGATACCTGTTGGGACTTGGGAAAAATTGGTCGTCCTGAATGAGCGGATAATTTGGTGAATATTGTTATCATTGATGATGCATCCCCGACTGCGCATGTTCCACCATCTACACCTTCTCCGTCTTCTGATCAGTATGAGGCCCTTCTTCGAAGGGTTCACAACCTTGAGACTACTGGTCCTTCTTCTACTGCTACTTTGGCATGTACAAGTACATCTGCCCTCCTTTCCTACACATCTCCTCACTCTTGAATCATTGATTTAGGTGCCACCTATCACATGACGAGTGAGTCCTCTGTCTTTTCATCTCTTCATGAAACCAATAAACCTGTTACCATTTACCTTGCTGATGGGTCTTCTACTACTACCTCTCAGCACGGTCATGTCTCCCTTAACCAGTCTATGTCTTTACCCTCAATCCTACATGTACCTAATTTTCCTCTTAATCTTTTGTCTATTAGTCAACTAACTAAATCTCTTAATTGTGTTGCTACCTTTTACCCCTCCTATTGTACCTTTCAGGATCTCAAGAGCAACGAGATGATTGGTGGAGAACGTGAGCATGCTGGCTTGTACTACTCGGAGCCTACTGAACATTTAAATATTGCTGCAACTACCACTACTACCACTACCCCTCTTCAATAGCACCAACGGCTTGGTCATTTGTCTTTGTCTAAGATGAAGGTTTTTATTCCTAATTGCAAGTCTCTCACTACACTACAATGTGAGGCGTGTGAGTTAGGAAAACATCATCGTTCGTCTTTCCCTTCTAGTTCTAGTCCTAAGAATTCTATTTCCTTTTCTTTAGTACATTCTGATATTTGGGGCCCTTGTCATGTACCCAATAGATTAGGTTTATCTTATTTTGTAACCTTCGTATATGATTTTCCAGGATGACCTGTCTTTATTTAATAAAAGACCGTTCTGAGTTTCTTTCTATTTTCAAAAGGTTTCATAAGGAAATTTTTACTCAATTTGGACTTCCAATTAAAGAGTTACGAACAGATAATGCCCTTGAATATGTTCAAAATGATGTTTCTGATTTCTGTTTTGCTAATGGTATAATCCATCATACCAGTTATGCCTATACTCCTCAACAGAATGAGGTTGTTGAACACAAAAAAAAGCATCTTCTAGATATTGTCAGGTCCCTAATGTTTCATATGAATGTCCCTCAGTTTTATTGGTGTGATGTTGTTTTGATAGCCTGTTTTCTCATTAATCGTATGCCGTCTTCTGTTTTACACAACAAAATCTCATTTCATCTTCTTTATCCTAACACTCCTTTATTTCTTGTTCATCCTAGAATTTTCAGTAGTACATGCTTTGTTTACATTATGCATCCTAAGTTGGGAAAACTTTCCCCCTGTTCTCTAAAATGTATCTTTCTTGGTTATTCCCGTACTCAGAAGGGGTATCGATGTTTTGATCCTACTAATAAACATTATTATGTCAGTCCTGATGTTACCTTTTTTGAAGACAAGCCATACTATTAAGTTGTGGTGCCATCTCCTTCACATCCATCTGAACTGCCGATTCCTTTGGTTCCATCTAATGATTCTCCACCTTCTGATGCATCTTCTCCATCTGATGACCCACCACCTCCCCTATAGGTATATCAACGGCGTCCCAAAGTAACTCCAACAAGTACTACACCAGTAGCTCCACCGACGACTACTAATTCCCCTGATCCTGAGGTCTCTCTTAATCTTCCTATTGCTCTTCGTAAAGGTACTCGTACTTGTACTCAACAATCTTTGGTTGATTGCCCTATTAAAAATTTTGTTTCAACTGCCCATTTACCTCGTTGTCACCAAAATTTGCTTCACTCTTTATCTATTACTATTGTTCCTATTACACTTTCCCAAGCCTTGTCTCATCTAGGGTGGAAAGCAGCTATGGATGTTGAAATGGATGCCTTATTGGCACGCCAAACATGGCCTCTTGTGGATCTTCCTAAAGGTCATTCAGTGGTTCGTTGCAGATGGGTTTATACAGTAAAACATAATTCTGATGGAACTGTTGACAGACTAAAGGCTAGACTGGTAGCCAAAGGATTCACTCAGACCTATGGGGTGGATTATTTTGAGACATTCTCTCCTATTGCTCGTCTCAACTCAGTTCATATTATTGTTTCTTTGTCTGTGAATCTTGATTGGCCCCTTTATCAAATGGATGTTAAGAATGCATTCTTATATGGTGACCTACATGAGGAAGTCCACATGGAACAACCTCCAGGGTATGTTGCTCAAGGAGGGAACTCAACTAAGTTGTGCAAATTGATTAAGGAAATTTATGGTCTAAAACAATCTCCTCGTGCATGGTTTGATAAGTTTAGCACTGTTATAACAGATTTTGGCTTTATTACGTGTTACTCAGATCATTCCATTTTTGTACAATGTCGTTCTTCTCATGTCACTATTATTGTCGTTTATGTCGATGATATTATTATTACAAGGAATGATAAGACAGGCATTGCTGAAATTAAATCTTATTTGAATACTCACTTCCAAATGAAAGACTTAGGTCTTCTTCACTACTTCTTGGGGATTGAAGTGGTTCGCAGTAGTAAAAGCAGTAGCCTATCTCAAAGAAGGTATGTGCTTGATTTACTTTCTGAATCAAGAGTTCTTGGAGCCAAACCAGTTGATACACCAATGGATCCACATCAGAAGCTTCAAACTTGTGATTGTCCTAACTATTCTGACATTCATCAATACAGACGCTTGGTTGGAAAATTGATTTATCTAACTGTAACTTGGCCTGATATTTCTTTTGTTGTTGGGGTTGTTAGTCATTTTATCCATGCTCCTAAAGTTGCTCATTGGGAGGCAGCCTGTCGCATATTGCAGTACCTCAAGAAATCTCCTGGAACTGGTCTTATTTATCATCAACATCGTCATCTTGTCATTGTTGGTTATTCTGATTCTAACTGGGCAGGAACTGATGGTGATAGACGTTCCACCACTAAATACTGTATTTTTGTTGGGGGTAATCTAGTTACTTGGTGGGGTAAAAAGAAAACTACTATATCCAAGTCCAGTGCTGAAGCTGAATATCATGCTATGGCACATACTACTACTGAATTGTTGTGGTTAAAAACTCTTCTACAAGAACTTGGATTTCCTGTCTCTAGACCTATGTCCTGGATGTGTAACAATCAATCTACTATTTATATTGCGAATAATCCAATCTTCCATGAGCGTACCAAACACATAAAAGTTGATTATCACTTTATTCGAGATACCGTTATGAAGAAGATAGTTGTTACTCCCTTCGTATTTTCTTCAAATCAACTTGTTGATATTTTTACGAAGCCATTGTTTGGACCAACGTATCGGTTAAACTATTACAAGCTTGGGTTGGGTGATCTGTATACTACAAGCTTGAGGAAAGGTGTTAACATGGCCCAAGTGAACCAGGGCCATAGGACCCAGCCAGCCCAGCTCGAGAACCAGCCAATGTTGCTGGCGGTAATTAGCGCCAGCGACACTAGCTGGTGCCTCTAATTTCCTTCCTTTTTCTGTTTTATTTTGTTTCCTTCTTATTGTTATTTATTTCTTATTATGTCTCCTTCTGTTTATGGAAACTTTCTCTATGTAATTGGATTCCTTTTGCTTATAAATAAGATTGGTATCTAAGAGAAAGAGACACTGATCTCGACTGCAGTACGTTGCTGTTTTCGTGGTCTACTCTCTTCTTCTTCTTCTTGTTTCTTCAACTCTCTTCCTCTTCTTTTGGTTTTCTGGTTTAGTACTTGTGATTGTGTGGTTTTGTTATAAAGCTTTTGCAAGAAAATAGGAAAAATACACTTCAAATTATGATGGAAATAATTTACACTATATGTTTACTTTTACAAGAGAACAAGCAGAGAAGAGATAAAAGAAGAAAGAATAGCTAAGTGCTCAGAGCTATTTAGGAAAGAGAATTGTCAGCCCAAAAAGGTGAGACTACTAACCTATGTATATTTAAACATGATTATGCGTGAATGTAAGTTAAGATACGAAGTTAGATTTGCCTATACATTACTTACTGGAATGTATGGACTATGTTGAGTAAAAATGAGTACAGAAATAGCTAAGACAGAACTAGAATAAGGAAAAAGCATGCTAGAATGGGACCCATTCTAGATAAGCCAAGGGACAGCACGAGGCCAGTAAGAAAAGTATAAGTGTCGGCACAAGGTCAACAAGAAAGAAAATGTAATGGCATCAGGCCAACCCAAGAAAGAAAGAATAAATTGTAATGATTGAATGTAGAGAACCCATGTTTGCTACCCCTTTTCATAGGGGGTTAGGTAATGAGTGGAAAGTGTGGCATTCTTCCACGAGGGGAGATTTCAGATGTACACCCGAGAGGGGTGATACCTAGATGTACACCTGCGAGGGCTAATTCCCAGATGTATAACTGAGAGGGGTGAAATCAGAAATCCACCCACGAAAGGGTGAAATGAGATGAACACAAATAGAA
>CM053270.1:21682288-21742918 GCA_028583415.1 Protea cynaroides
TACTCTTTGTAAACCCGGTCTAATTTTTCTTATAAATTAAGAAGAAGGAGAAAAGAAAAATACACAGAGAGCAAGAGGAGCTGTTCATAGAAGGGGCTACAAGGCACATTGGAGGTGGAGAGTTCGAGAGGGATGGAGCTAGAAGACTAGATAAAAATCCTGGATTTAAGCTTCATCTATTCCCATTACGAGTTCTTCCCTTTTCTCTGTGATCCCTTTGTTTATATTTTAGAATTGTCAATGATGAATTGCTAGATTTTTTTTTTCTAGGATTAGGATGGATTCATTGAAATTGTGTTGATTAAATCCTTAACTTTTGAATGATTATGTTTTATGCAATCTGGTATTTTTTTACATGTGATTAATTGATCACTAATTGCATATCTCAAGGTATCAATTGAGGGGGCGAAAGCAGAAGATTGATATTAGTTCATAAAATATCAGTCATTGGTTGAGTATTTTCTTAGAAATAAGGGCTCACCATTGTGATCTTTGTTTTAATTTTAATGAACGTAATGAGTTTGTATTAGAATCCTGCAAACACAAAAGTAGATGGAGGATTAATACGGGCATAATTTGTTATTCTTGAAAGAGATAACAGAATATCTTAAGGAATTGATCATTGCATCAACAGAAATTTATTCAATAAGTCTGGTTTGGTTAAGCATAATTCAATTGAGGAAGTTCGAATCCTATCTTTGGTTTCATAATCTGCTATTTAATTATTAATCTTGGTAATTCAGTTGTCTAAATAATAGAGAGAATTGATTAGGTTTGGTAATTGAACATTCTCCCTGTGGAAACGTTACTCGACTTATCATTATATTATTTGCACGACCCGTACACTTGCGGATTCGACAACAAGCATCTACGCAGAGGATTATGCAGAGATCGTGAGGCACCGCCTCCTCCTTCACCTCCAGCTTCATGATTGTATTTATTTCCTTTCATTGTACTACAGAGTAACTATCCGGGTTGTGGACTATACTCTACTTTAGCTATTTATATACGTTTGTTTTTCTCTCATTGTATTTAATATTGTTCCCCCTTTAATAGATGCATTATTCTCTTTTCAATTTGGTCTCAAACATCACTTGTGCTTATAGTGTGTTAATATACAGTTTTTACTTTTATCCTATCTCAGTTCACAATTTGTCGTGAAGGTATGCTAGTTTAGCAGACACGGCCTGAGATGCTCTGATACCAAGTTGTCACACCCCAAATTCTGCACTATTCAGAATGGTGTGATGAACCGCTAGCAAACCAACGGTTCAACCAAGATCTCGAACAGATGATATCCATTTTATCTAAACCTCATACATCCACATTCATAATCAGAATAAATACACAATAGCAGAAGTCTTATAGTAAAATGAACTAAGAATCTACTGTGATATTAATATTTAAATAGCAAATTATTCTGTATCAACTATGACATAAATAAATATCAAATACATGTCTTTACTAAATCCAAATAATGAAAATAAAATCTAATCGAATACGCATGAGTTGCACTTGCAAGAGGAGTCATGCGTATCCACTTCGTCTTCAACTTCCATCGCCGCCATGTGCCCGAACACTAGAGCATTTACAAAATCTTTGACGGTAGTACCTGCATCATCAACTAAAAATATTCAACGTCGAGGGGTGAGCACACATCATGGCTCAGTGAGCAAACAAAACAATGCAACAATACATATGCATGCAATCAATTCATATCTTTGGTCTGGTTTTAAGTTTGCAATGCGCAATAGAAAGGTTTAGGTGGTCAAAGGTTAACGTTTATTGACCCCGCCTCTATACACAGGGTGTGGAAGTCCGTCCAAAGGTTAACGTTTATTGTCGTCCACATCCACCCTACCATAACATTGTACAACAAAGGTTAACGTTTATTGTTGTACAGTGTCATACCAACACGTAAGCCCCTGCTGGCAAGGGCTTGCAAACTGGGCTCGCAACTAACCAATCCTAATGCCAAACAGTGTATCCAAGGCCTCACCCCAAAGATCCCTCGAACGTCCATAGAGATAGAGCTAAGGTCCCCCGGTAGAGTCAGAGACTACAAGGACCGAGACCACCTCCCCTGATACTCTACGATGTAATAGTTCTGCTAAGGTAATGGCGATACAACGATGCTAATGCACAAGACTTGAGTTAGAGATAGAGCTAAAGTGCTGAGACCCGCCAAAGGTTAACGTTTATTGACGTTCCCATTACACCTCCCCTGATACTCGCTCGCATCAAGTACACCAACCACACACATACATTCACATGCCTATTCCTATCATCATCATCATCATCATCATCATGTTATAGACAATAAAGTAAATATGCATGAACAAATAATAGAAATATTGGATGACATGTTGTATACACATTACAAACATATTCGCATAGAATTAGGCATAGCATTGGACTCAAGAAAATAAAAATAGTTTGTTATTAATCAATTAGTTTAGAGTCATGTTTCCTCACCTTTGCTTGTTTGTAGATCATCTTTCAAGGCTTAAAAATCACTTTTATATCAATATTATATTGCTAGAAGACCTAACAAAGTCGATAGAATTTAATTAGAATTTATTCTAATTTTTACAGCTTGCTATTAACTGGGGGTCGATGCCTAGGGTCGGAGTTATGATCGACCCTGGGTGCGACCACCCCTATTCTGGGCTTCCCGATCACTGAGGGTCGATGCTCAGGGTCTGGTAGGGTCGATTGGCCATCGACCCCCCATGCGACCCCCTGTGGGTTTTGTCGATTTTTCTTCCTTCAGCCCATTCTTCGTGTTTGGGGTCCTATGGCTTGCTCCTACAGTCCATTCCACACATGATCTATGGCTTAGAACCATGATTCATTCACCTATATGGCTTTCATGATTTCCCCCATGATTTTCCATGAAACCCTAACCATGGGTTGATGGTTTGGGTTTCTCCGAGATCATACCCACTTCATTATCTACCCTAAGGTCTTTAGAAACTCATGGAAATAGTATCCATACCTGAGAAGAATACTCCTTCTCTGCAACTCTTCTCCTTTTTGCCTTATTCTCTTCTTTCCTTCTCTTCTTCTTCTCTTCCTTCTCTTCTCTTTCTCTCAATTCAATTAGGTTGTAAAAGGAGTGAAAGAGGCTTAGGGACGTCCTATTTATAGAGTAGAAACTCTTAAAATAATTTCCATTGAGATTAGGAAGGAATCTCATTGAAATTAGGAAAGTTTCTTAATTTTAATTTTTACCGAATATCGGGGGTCGATAGGGGGGTCGGAGATCCCATCGACCCCTGGTCCTTAAAATGTCCGACCCCCCATATAAAACTGGGGGTCTGACTTCTATACTGGGGGGGTCCGACCCTCCCTCGCTGGGTATGCGACCCTCCCCTTATTTAAGTATTTTTGGGTCAGTTTAATACCTGGGATCGTGATCTCCTTCACGCACTTGGTCCATTTGGCTCAACCATGATGGGTAGACCTGGTTCAAGGTGGTAAGATCGGGTTAGTTTGATACGGGTCTTACAACTGATGTTGTGCGTGACTATCCAGATGTATTTTCTGAAGAACTACCAGGATTACCACACGACCGCGCTACAGAGTTTGTTATAGATCTGATACCCGGAGCCGCACCAATATCTAAAGCACCTTATCGAATGGCTCCTGCTGAATTGAAGGAATTAAAAGTACAACTACAAAAACTGCTGGACAAGGGTTACATCTGACCTAGCATATCACCATGGGGAGCTCCCCAGTATTATTCGTGAAGAAAAAGGACGGTAGCATTCAATTGTGTATAGACTACCGAGAACTGAATAAACTGACAATCAAGAATCGGTATCCATTGCCTCGGATCGATGACCTGTTCGACCAGTTGTAAGGTGCCAAAGTGTTCTCCAAGATCGATCTTCGGTCAAGCTACCATCAGTTGAAGATTAAGGATGGTGATATTCCCAAGACAGCATTCAGGACTAGATATGGACATTATGAATTTTTGGTCATGTCTTTTGGATTGACGAATGCACCAGCAACCTTTATGGAACTTATGAATCGGGTATTCCATGATATGTTGGATAATTCGGTTATTGTATTCATCGATGATATATTGGTCTACTCCAAAGATGAGGAAACTCATATAAAGAATCTAAACACCGCTCTGCAGCGATTACGGAAGGAGAAGCTCTACGCCAAATTTACAAAGTGTGAGTTTTGGCTAAAGGAAGTCGCTTTTCTAGGCCATGTTGTATCCGCCGAACGAATTAAAGTGGATCTTAGCAAGATCGAGGCTATTGTAAAGTGGGAAGCACCGAAGAGCGTTGCAGAAATTATAAGTTTCTTAGGTCTAGCTGGGTATTATCGATGATTTGTGGAAGACTATTCCCGAATTTCCGTACCTCTTACCAGTTTGACTAAGAAGGGAGAAAAGTTTGTGTGGACTGATAAATGCGAGAAGAGTTTCCAAACATTGAAGGCTAGATTAATATCAGCTCCAATCTTGACCATTCCGATTCCAGGACAGCCGTTTATTTTGTACACTGATGCGTCAGGACTGGGATTGGGATGTGTACTTATGCAAGGAGAACAAGTAATTATTTATGCCTCAAGACAATTGAAGACACATGAGAAGAACTATCCCACTCATGATTTAGAATTAGCGGCAGTAGTACATGCTGTCAAAATATGAAGACATTACTTGTACGGAGAGAAATTTCAGATTAAATCAGATCATAAGAGTCTTACTTACCTCTTTAATCAGAAGGAGTTGAATATGAGACAAAGAAGATGGCTGGAACTATTGAAAGACTATGATTGTGATATCTAGTATCATCCAGGGAAAGCTAATGTGGTTGCTGATGCACTGAGTAGGAAGGTAATGATGAAATCTCAAGAAGAGGTTAGCACAACTGCCGTAATATGTACTACCGGAAGAGTGTTCAATTACGGTAATGAGCAGTTTGTGATAGATGTACCGGGTAAATCAACCAACCAAGGGTTTATTCATCAGTTTTCAAATATGTTTGCCACATTGAAGATTGTACCCGATATACTTGATGAAGTGAAAATAGCGATTATATCAGACCCTTATCTAAGAACGGTACAAGAAGACATCGAAAAAGGTAGAACTATTCCTGAGTTCACCTTAGATGATGAAAGGGTACTGAAGTACAAAGGAAGATTATGTGTACCCGAAACAAAAAATTTGGACATTAGACACCGACTAATGAAGGAAGCCCATACCACCTCCTATTTGATACACCCTGTAAGTACAAAAATGTATCATGAACTAAAGAAATTATATTGGTGGAGAGGAATGAAAGCAGATATAGCCAAGTTCGTGTCTCAATGCCTAAATTGTCAGAAGGTGAAAGCTGAACGACAAAGGCCAGCAGGACTGTTACAGTCATTACCGGAACCAGCATGGAAATGGGACTGCATCACTATGGACTTCGTCACCGGGTTACCATTGACTCCCTAAGTAGTTGACGTAGTTTGGGTGATTGTAGATCGACTGACGAAAATGGCTTGATTTATAGCTATACGACCTCAGTATACACTAGAGAGGTTAGCTAAGCTGTATGTGGATAACATTGTCAGATTACACGGTGTACCTGAAAGCATTGTGTTCGATAGAGATCCACGATTTACTTCAAAGTTTTGGGAAGGATTGCAGAAGGTTATGGGTACAACATTGAAGTTCAGTACTGCATTCCATCCTCAGACAGACGGACAATCGGAGCGCACCATTCAGATTCTAGAAGACATGCTCCGAGCTTGTGTAATTGATTTTAAAGGATCATGGGATGAAAAGTTACCACTGATTGAGTTCGCTTATAACAATAGCTATCAGGCTACTATACAGATGTCACCCTATGAAGCACTGTATGGCAGGAAGTGTCGAACTCCTTTGTTTTGGAATGAAGTTAGAGAACGTAGTATTGTTGGACCAGAATTTGTTGAAGAGACATGTTGAGTAGTCGACATTATCAAGGAAAGAGTAAGAACGGCTCAGAATCGTCAGAAGCAATATGCAGATACTAGACGACGAGACCTTGAATTCACCGTAGGTGATAAGGTATTCCTCAAAGTGTCACCTATGCGAGGTTTGAAACGGTTCGGACAGAAAGGGAAACTAAGTCCGAGATACGTTGGACCATATGAGAATCTAGCTAAGCGTGGGAAAGTGGCTTACCAGTTAGCACTACCACCATCTATGTCAAGTGTGCATGATGTATTTCATATCTCCTTATTGAAGAAGTATGTCAGAGATCCAACGCACATTTTGACAGTAGATCTACCTGATTTGACTGATGATTTGACATTTGAAGTAGCACCAACTGAAATCACCATCCGAAAGGTGCAACAACTACGCAACCGTGACATTTATTATGTTAAAGTCACCTGGAGAAGCAGAGATATAGAAGAAACCATATGGGAAGAAGAGAATGCTATGCGAAAGCAATACCCTCATCTATTCGACTCGGAAGGAATGTACAATTTCGAGGATGAAATTTTTATAAGTAGGGGGGAGTTGTAAGACCAGTATCGAACTAATCGGTCTTACCACCTTGTACCAGGTCTACCCATCATGGTCGAGCCAAATGGACCAAGTGTGTGAAGGAAATAGCGAAACCAGGTAAACATGGTCGAGCCAAATGGACCCAAAAATAGTAAATTGGAGGGCAGGGTCGCATACCTAGATAGGCAAGGTCGACCCCCCCTCACTAAGAAGTCAGACCCCTGATATTTTAACTGGGGGTCGGACAACTTAGAACTGGGGGTCGACGGGATCTCCGACCCCCTCATCGACCCCCTGTTTGCCGACAGAAACCGCAAATAGGAAACTTTCCAAATTTCATTGGGATTCCTTCCTAATCTCAATGGGACTTATTTTGGAAGATTCTACTCTATAAATAGGACGTCCCTAAGCCTCTTTCACTCCTTTTGAAACCCTAATTGAAAGTGAGAGAAAGAGAAGAGAATAAGAAGATAAGAAAAATTGGAGAAGAAGACCAAAGTGAAGAATTCAGAGAAACCTCTTAATCTCAGCAAAACCTAAGGTATGGGTACATTTCCATTGATGATCTAAGACCTTAGAGTAGTTCATGAAGAGGGTATGGTCTAGGAGAAGCCCAAATTATACATCCATGGGAAGATTTTAATGAAATCCATGGAGAAATCATGGTAGGCAAAGTAAGGAAGAAACCAAGAGTTCTAAGCCATAGAACAAGCATAGAATGGATTGTGGAAGTAAGTTATAGTACCCAAACATGAAAGAAGGGACTGTAGAATGATATTTTTGACTCAACCCACGGGGGGTCGCACGAGGGGTCGATTGGGAATCGACCCTACCAGACCACAGGATCGGCCCCCAGTATTCGGGAAGTCCAAGAAAGGGGTGGTCGCACCCAGGGTCGATGGAACATCCGACCCTGGCATCGACCCTACCCTGGGGGTCGCAGTAAACAGCTACCCTACCTGCAACCCAGCCTACGACCCGTGCTTAAAAACAAGCCTAAAAGTGCCGGAATGACTTCTAACCAAAATCTATCGACTTGTTAGGTTTTTCTATTGATATAAAAGTGATTTTTAAAGCTTGAAGAGGATCTACATTCGAGTAAAGGTGAGGAAACAAGACCTAAACTAATTGACTAATAATAAATTGTTTTTATTTTCTTGAGTCCAATGTCATTACTGATTCTATGCGTGTATGCTTATAATGTGCATTCAACATGTCATCCAATATTCCTGCTATTAATGTTCATGCATATTTAATTCTATTTTGTTTATAACATGATGATGATGATGATAATAGGAATAGACATGTGAATGTATGTGTGTGGTTAGTGTGCTTGATGCGAGTGGAGTATCAGGGGGGGAATGTGACATTGTGGTTCAGTCTGGTCACTAGACTCTAGCTCTATCTCTACTCAAGTCTTGTCCACTGACATCGTCGTATCGCCATTACCTTAGCAGAACTATTACGTCGTAGGGTATCAGGGGAGGTGGTCTCGGACCGTGTAGTCTTCGACTCTGCCGGGGGGCCTTAGCTCTATCTCTATGGACGTATTGAGGGATGCTGGGGTGAGGCCATAGGTACACTGTTTGACATTAAGATTGGTTAGTTGCGAGCCCAGTTTGCAAGCCCTCGCCAACAGGGGCTTACGTATAGGTATGGGTAGAGTATCAGGGGAAGTGTGATACGGTGTGGTCCTAAGCACTTTAGCTCTATCTCTATTCCATAGTGAGTGCATGTGGGACATCAATCAACATTAACCTTTGGGCGGATTCACACACTCGTGTATAGAGGTGAGGCGGCCACCGAACCTTTCTATAACACATTGTAAACCTATATACCAGACCACAGATATGAATTGAATGCATGCATATGTTTGTTGCATTGTTTTGTTTGCTCACTGAGCCATGATGTGTGCTCACCATTTTCGACGTCGAATATTTTTAGTTGATGATGCAGGTACCACGGTGGAAGACTATATGAATGCTTTTGTGTAGGGCACGTCGCTGCGATGGAAGCTAAGACTTAGTGGAAACGCATGACTCTTCATGCGAGTGCAACGCATGCGTTTTCGATTAGATTTCATTTGAATTATTAAGGAAATGTAATTGATATTTTATTTACTTATTTCTTGGTTGATATAACATAACTTGATATTTTATTATTGATTATCACAGTTAGATTCCTCAGTTCATTTAATATTAAGACTTCCGCTATTGTGTATTTATTCTGATTATGGTTGTGGATGTGTATGGTTTAGTTTACATGGACACAGCCTATTAGAGATCCTGGTTGAACCGTTGATTTATTAGCGGTTCATCACACCATTCTGAATAGTGCGGAATTGGGGTGTGACAATGACGGTGAAATGGCATGATGTTTGCAAGCCAAAGAAAGAGGGTGGTTTAGGGATAAGATGGATGTCCGATGTAAATAAAGCCCATATTTCAAAACTTGTATGGAATATGATGTCAGGTACGTCTGTCTTTGCCAAACTAATGAGATAGAAATATGTTAGGGATGACGGATCGCTACGATCTAGAGTATCGGTACCGACTGTCTGGAGTAGTATGAAAAAACTATGGGACTGGACTGCTGCACATACTTAGATGGATTATTGGTGACGGCCAAAGCATAAAGATATGGTCAGATAATTGGATGGGAAATTTTGCTCTAAAGGACATTCTAGACTTGGATGCATCTAACCTATACTCATGGCAAGTCCAACTGAGTGAGTTAGTTAGGGATGGTGGGTGGCACTTACCTACAGTAGAGTCTACCCAGTTGAAGTATATATGGGAGGTGGCAAAATCTATCCCCTTACCGAAAGTTGGAAGGGACGAGTTAGTTTGGACAGAATCGCAAAATGGGGATTTTTCTGCAGCTACAGCATTGAAATGCTTAAGAGGCGGTGGACCTAAACCAGGATGGTCAAGAGAAATTTGGCGAAAAGAGCTTCATCCAAGAACGTCAATTTTTGCATGGAGATGGTGTAGGAGTCGTCTTCCAATTGATGAAAGGGTAAAGAAGAGATGTGTACCAATAACATCAAGATGTTATTTGTGCAATTTCTTTGAAGAAGATTTTCAAACAGTGTTCCTTCATTGTGAGTTCACTGAAGCAGTCTCGAAGGAGATATTCAGCATTGGGAGGGCCGGAACTATTGTTCTCGTGGTGGAGAAGGAAAAAAAGGGTGATGCCATTATGAAATATATGGATGCCCATGTTGTATATCTTGCTGCAGGTTATATGGGTAACACGTAATGTGTGTTGTTATGAGGGGAAAATTCCTAATGTTCAGCAATGTGTGGGATGTTCAAAAGAGCTTGTCACGATTTGACTGTTAGGAAGCCGTGTTCCATAACAAGTGTGGCTGAGTTACAATTACAACGTGACTTCAGATTGGTAACTAAGCCAGCCAAATTGCGGGTACCAATGCAAGTATATTGGAAGGGTGTTAAGGGTCAATGGCTAAAGATAAATACTGTGATGAACTTGATATGACACTGAGAGGGGAGGTGAATCAGTGTCTGAAATTTTTTCTTGATTATTTATTGCTGTCCAGAGCTGATGGAGATATATTCTTTTACAGACACACAAGCGTATGCAAATCTACCTCACTACCACTCAGTGGCAGGTCTACCAGATTTGCACACCCATCCTGCAAGCCATTCTACGCACTCCAAAATATATAGAAAAATAAAGACAGTCCACAACACAGGATATACGTGGTTCACCAACACAGTGTGTGATGGCTAGTCTACGGAGTAATGCCCAATAGGCTCTGTATATACTCAATACACTTCTTTTTGCTGTCTACACAGCAGGGAGTACATACACCCAATTTACCCAGCATAAAACTAGGAGGGTACACATGTGCCAGGAATTCAGGTATCAAGTACCAGTGTTCAGCACACGCTGCACACCACGCTTAACCCGCACCCACGGGAAGCAAATAACAATTTTTTTAGGCTTATAAATTTTCCTTACAATTTTCCCCCACTAGCTAGGTATTCAACAATTTGCACCTATGCTAGCATACAATAAATTGAAAGCATAAATAAATAAGGAATTGAAAAATCTCACAAATAATGCTTTCGAATGGCCAATAATATCTCTGAAGCTTCACACTGCTCTCAGGTACTCTCTAACAGCCTTCAATGATGATAGAGATAGATTCACAGAGCACACCTCATCCACATGCTTCCAATCTCTTCCACACAATCCATAATCACCATGAATGTGAAAATAAAAGCTCTACTGGTCTCTCATAGGGATTTAGCACTCCATTGATGCACAGAGAAGAGGTAGTTGGTGATCCATCACTCCCACAGGCATGAAACTCTAGAAAAACCCTTTGTTAAGCTTCAAAACCCTATTTTTGATATTTCTCAGTCCTAATTCGACTCCCAACGACGCGGCGGTGCCCAATAGATAGAGCATCCAAAAATATGGAAACTGCAACTTGAACGGACCGATTTGGAGCTCGGATGAAGAAGTTATGGTAGTTTGAAGTTTGGCCAATCATAGATAAGGAAAGATAATCTTTCCTTTTATAACCGCGCACCCACGCCGCCGATGCGCTGTCGAGATCTGATTGGTTGATCGTAGTATCTTTGTTGGCGTCCGTCGGATCGTCTGCAAGAAGGCGGGATCTATCCTGGTTCGTCGGATCCGCATAATTCACGTCTGGCGCGATCGGCTTCAATCTTGACCACAAGATCTGGATCTGATCCGACGTAGTACTGCGCGTGCGCCACACGGAATCAAGGCCCTATTTCAATATGATGCGGCGCAACTTATTATGTTGTAACCGACGAATCACAAGACTTGCGATGGAATCTATGCGGAACCAGTGAGATACACGTAAGCCCGCAACTTTGAGGGCCGTCCATTTGGAATCTGGACTACGTGGCTTCATTTGGGCGGCTAATCTCGTATCTTCATCCTTTTTTCTTGACGAAATTACCCCTTAACAACTTGTGAAATGCCGAAATTGCCCCTAAACAACTTGTGAAATGACTTTTTCGAGCGATCCGACAGAAACTGCTATATCTCTCTCATCCGACGTCGGAATTGAGTGATTTAAGTTGCGTTGGAAAGATAACTCGACGCTCTACATCTTTCCACTATTGGATTTCCATGAACCTGCTGTGGGACCCACCAAAAATAGGCTCAAAATTAAAACTCTGTCAAACCTTGGAATTTGAACCCGAAACATACCAAGTGTCGTGGGCTGCCGTGTTGACATGTCACCTTGCCACCACACCTGTGGGTCCCACTCACATTTTTTTCTCTCTCCTCTTTCTCTCTCTTCTTTCTCTCTCTTGAATTTTTCTCTTCAATGCCACAACACCAGAAACATGAGAAACATGAACATGATCAGAAAAGTTTTAGGAACATTGTCACATCATCAGAAACTCGAACACATCATCAGTGGGGTCCACAGACACTCTCTTTCATCAAAATCAGTGTAAAATCTCATTTAACGCATTGTAAGTCATCTGAAACACATGTAGAACACTGTAGAACACACAAGCGAAGTTGCCACATCTGTGCCACTGCACTGACACTCTCTCTCCTACACTGACACTCTCTCTCCTCATTCTCTGACTGAATGCTCACAAACACTATCACATCAGCCAAGTTGCCAACAATGACAACATAAAGTCCAACAACTGATGGTTGTGCCCTTGGGAATCTAGGAGAAACTGGGACAGGTGTGGTGATTAGGAAGGAATCTGGTGAAGTGGTTTTAGCTGATTCAGTATACCTTGGGATACAAACAAATATTTATGCAAAATTCCTTGGGGCTATTGGAGGTATTGAAGAAGGGATGAAATTAGGCTGCAGACATCTGTGGTTAGAGCTGGATTCGACAGGTGTGGTATACTATTTATTGGCTAGGAAGATCCCATGGTACTGTAAACAACGATGAGGACCTATAGCAGAACGGCTTACTGATGTGGAGTTGAGGATTACACATAACTTTTGAGAAGTCAATATGGTGCTGATTCTTTGGCAAAGAGAGCAGCTCAGTCCAAGATGTCAGAACAGTGGGTAACATGCCTAGATTCGGTGGCTTGAGATGTAGTTTGGGATGCATCGAATAGACCACGGTACAGATTTGTGAAATGTAATTGACCTTAAGAAGGGACCCGTTGATGACAATGCTGAAGGTGGGGTTTAACTTTCTTGTGGGTCCGTCTTTAATTGTATTTTCTTTATTCACTTAATGAATTTACTAAGGATCTTTAACGAAAAACACACACAGAAAAAGGTGGTTCTATGGAAGGCATGAGCCAACCCATTTGAGCTGATGTGGTTTATTGAGTTTCTGCGAATGGATTATATCATACTGTGAAAATCAGATAATGATTTTGAAATTTTTTTGGTAAATAAGGTTTGTTTACAACTATAAAATTCAAAACATTCCCGGTTTGGTAGGATTGCAGAGTTGTAGATGAGCACAACTTCTGGTTCCACGCCTTAACACAAATACAAATATTCGAATTTTAATCGTTCTGTTTCTTCATCTGCTGCTACAGTGACAGCCATTAGAGCAGCTTGGGTTTTGAAGTTTTGGTCAAGGGTCTTGGCCGACGACTCTCAGCAACTTGACGGCGGGATTAAATCAAATGCGAAATGACATTTTTGGTCATATATAGACGTTAAAATTACATTTTTAACTTTACTACCCCTCATACGGCAGCATTACTAGGGTTCTACTATGAGAAGACCGTCCCAGCATGCCAATCAGTTAGCGCGCTCTGTTTTCTCGATAATCACAGAACAGAGGAACTCAGGTTCAATCATCAAGCGAGCTCCTTTGTAATTGAGCGTGTTCGCATTGAAGCTTCAGTATTTCAAGTAGAAGCAGCAAAGGAGGAAGCCCACACGATCAAAGAGTAAAGCTACTGACTTTTCTCTTTTTCCTTTTCACATAGTTGGTGGATGGGTGGGTTGGTTGTGTTTGTGGTGCTCAAGGATTGATGGTTGATTCGATTTATTGTTTATGAATGTGCTGTGTGGATGGAAACCGCCGCAATTCTTAACTGCTTAGTGTTATTTATTAAATTTTTTATTTTTTTTGGCAGGAATATGAAAGGCCCAGATGATCTACAGTTACAAAACAAACTTAAATAGATCAGAATCTGTGTCACCGACTGAAATTTTTTCTGCAATTTGAGAATTAGTCCGGAGAGATAATAATTTTGATCATTCTAGTTCTTTTTTATATCCTTTGTTATGCTAATTCGACTACTTAGCAAAACCTTTCTTCGTTTCTCTGTAATGTTTTCATTGCAATTGCATTGCCCTTGGGTGTCGCCTTCTTTTCCTGCGGAATCCTTGAATTTGCGGAAGAACCCATGTTTCAATTTGCAGAAAATCTTTTCTTCATACAGTATTAGAGCTTGCTACACTGGAAGTACAGCCCGAATTTCCCGGTTTGCACAAACTGAAGCACAAGATGTGCTTTTTGATTACCTCCACTGTACTAGAAACTTTCACTTCACTGATGCTGAGCACATTAGCAAGAACTCGCCTATTTTCGTTCGTAATCTGGTATCCAAGGTTGATAACGGTCAAGATATTGCCCAATCACTGTCCAGATTCCTTCGCTTCAACCCGATTAATGAGTTTGAGCCATTCTTTGAGAGCTTAGGATTGTCATCATCTGAACTTTCTCCCCTGCTTCCTAACCTGATGTTTCTCAGTGATGATGAGATCATGCTAGAGAATTACCATGTTCTTTGCAATTATGGGATTCCACGTAGTAAGATTGGTAAAATGTACAAGGAAGGTGCAGAATGTTTCAGATATGATTTTGGGGTCTTGGCTTCAAAACTCCAAGCTTATGAAGAACTGGGTCTGAGTAAACCAACTGTTATTAAGTTGGTAATTTGCTGCCCAAGACTTCTGATTGGGGGTGTGAATATGGAATTTTTTCAAGTTCTTGAAAAGTTGAAGGGTTTGGGAATAAAGCAAGATTGGTTAAGAGGATATTTGTCAGATAAGAGGACATATGATTGGAATAAAATGCTTAGCACGATGTGTTTTCTTGAAGAAATGGGTTGTAGTAGTAAGGACATAGGACGATTATTCAAAAATCATCCAGGGTTCTTGTTGGAAGGTTCGGGGAAGAATATCTATATACTGGTTGGACTTCTTCTCAAGTTGGGCCTTGTAATGGAGGAACTTTTGTTTTTGCTCCAACAGCACCCACGTATCCTAGCTGGGAATTTTGCAAGCAATCTTTGTGAAGCAGTCCAGTTTATGTCAGAAATTGGGATGGAAGCTGAAGACATTGTAAAGATTGTACGTACCAACACTCGGATTCTGGGTTCATATCCTCTGTTGAAACCTAGAACTGTTTTGAAGAGATTAAAAATCAACCCAGATAAGTTGTGTGAGGTCATAAAGGATGACCCACAAAAGTTTATTAGTATAGCTTCACAGTCAAAGATTAGCAGCATTGAGGAGATACCTGGCTTGGACAGACGGCATAAGGAAGCTGTTAATGATGGAAGGCATCTTCTTGAGAAAACAACATTCTTGGTGAGATTAGGGTTTGCTGAGAACTCAGATGAGATGCTCAAGGCTCTGAAACAGTTCCGTGGTAGAGGGGATCAGCTTCAGGAAAGATTCAACTGCCTGGTAAATTCTGGATTGGACTGCCATGATGTCTCAAACATGATTAAAGTGGCACCACCAGTGCTGAACCAGACCAAGGACGTGATTGAGAAGAAGATTGGCTATCTAGTAAATTGTCTGGGTTACCCCCTGGAATCTGTTGTATCATTTCCTACATATTTATGCTATGATATAGAGAGAATCAGACTGAGGTTTTCAATGTATGTATGGCTAAGGGAAAGAGGTGCAGCAAAGCCCATGTTGGCGTTGAGTACAATTCTTGCATGTTCAGATGCAAGATTTGAAAGATACTTTGTAAATCTCCACCCAAAAGGTCCATCTGAATGGGAAAGGTTGAAGAAATCTTCATCTTTAAGCTAGGTAATTATCTTCTTTATTTACAAAACAATGTATTGCACTGGGTATAGTTACATCGTTGACATATCACTAACATGTCATTTGGCATTTCTAATTGATTCTATTTATGATTTGTTCATTACATCTTCGTTATTAGCAATCCTATTCTGCTCAGTTGCTTAATTATCGGTTATAGGTCTATTTCTAAAGAGTTGAAACACCACTTGGGAATGGACGGGACATTTCTCTTATAAGTTAGTTTCTTCATGGCAGTGAGTTCAAATTATGACCAATTTGGATGTGCATTTGTAATGGAACAGAACTTTGGGCAATAAATATGAATTGGAAGTAAGTGGGTTACTGTGTACTCATTTACCAATAATAGTGGCTCAGAGAGTATACTGCAAGGTCACCATGACAAGTCCAAATGGTAGCCTAAACCGACAAATTGACTCAACCTTGACTTTTAAGTTTTTTCTTTTTCCTGATAATTTAGTATCTTTCCATTCACACAGATATGGGTCCAGGTTCCTATTCCAACATGACACGATGTGTAGGACTTGCAAAGCCCCAAAATAATAAGGAATGCAGGGACAAGAGTTGTAAGGGTGTATACAACTTAAAATGCATTCTATGCAATATTATATATTTTTATGGAAGTATTAAATTATTCACATATATGTGGGTAGTAGTAATGCAGGAGTAAATAGTACTACCTTTTATTAGAGTAGTATAACAGTAGTAATAGTCATGTCCATATTGTGTCTTGTGTCAGACATGGTTGCAGCTTATTTTTTTGGAAGTTTCCATGTAACATAGTTAGCCATTGGTTGCCTAGAGAAGACACTGCCTCTCTAGCCCTGATTTCTGAGATAGAAAAAAACAGATACTTGACAGTGAGCCCCACCATGGTGCGCTGTTTCCACTATCAAATCCTGATTATTTCTGGCAATTAGTAGTTGGGGATTAGAGGGCAGGCCTTGACTCAAAAGTAAGGTTGCTCCATTGCGACCTCGTGGTCATGGGGTCGAATCTGGAAACAGCCTCTCTGTGAAGCAGGGGAAGGGCTACGCACATATGCCCCTGCCCAGACCTCGGTGATGTCAGGAGCCTTGTGCACTGGGCACACCCTTATGTAGTTGGGGATTGTTTGGAATTATATCATTCACTTCTCTCTTGGTTTGACTTGTCAAATTTGTTTTTCCTTTTCTTCCTCTCCTTTTTCTTCTGATGGAAGTTTATAATTGGTGGTGTGGGTCTGAATTCATTTGATTGTTAACGGCACCCATTCAGTATTAGAGACGCTTCAGTGATAGCTCAAGGAGGATCTTCGGGTATATTTGGGTCCAGTTGGTGAGATTATTCTGTAGATTAAAGCTGATTCTCTTGTGTATTGTCTTGTATTGTCATTGTAATTGGAGAGGTGGCACGTGGTGGGGGAAGACCCTTCATCTTTGGTTATATGGTTGTTTTCTAGGGGAGGCCTTTGGCTGTTCATTTGCATATGTGGAGATCTACTCTTTTTCTCTGATCAGAACATCGCATTCCATCGGACACCTATAATAAAACTGAGTACTAGAAGTGTCATGTGCCCCTAAGGCCAAGATGTGACTTGTTCTATTATTGTCTTTTTCAGGTTCCATTTAGGTGGATCCTTTCTCTTGTACTTCATTTCTTTTCCTTCTGTCTTTTGTTGAAATTGTTATTCACCCAAAGAGAAATAAATTAGAGACTTAAGTGTATTGGGAGTTCTAGAATTTGGACATTAACTATGATTATCTGGACAATTGTACCCTTTTGAATTAGAAAAGATCTTTGCTGGAGAATATATATTTAAATGTGAAACCCTAGGTCCTTTCTTCTCCTCCTTTGTTGTTTCTGTTTTCTACCCATGCCTTATTTTCTCCACCGTCCTTTCCAACCACTACGCACCTTCTCCTTTCTTAAACCATAAACTCTCCAGTAAAGCCCACTTGTGGACCTGGTTCTTTAATCTTCTGGGCTGTAACACTTGCTGTCCAAGGTATTTCAGGTGACCTGTAACAACCCTAGCTAATTAAAGTGAAACCATACTCTCCTTCTGTCATAGCTTTTTGCCCTTCACATTCTCTTCACGAGTCAGCCCTAGAAGTTTGATCTTCTGGGCTTTCTTTAGTCACTTTGGGAGTTGAAAATATACAATATAGATGTTGTGAAAATACTGATTTGATGTTGGACATTTACGGAAGATCTCTCCAGTGTGATTATCTGTCAAAGGCATATCTAAGATGAAGCTCTGAATCACTTTACCATGTCCATACTCTTGTTCAATACAGAATTTGGGAGTTATATTTGCTCGGGTCTATTGCTTTACAATGCATTTAGAAGGTTTTGATGATGTTGATGTTCTCCAGGATCATGAAGGCAATAGGGTATGTAGACTGACTCCCAAATGGGCAAATGAAATATAATCTCTCCTTCCCTCCCTCCTAGTGCCCTTCCCAAATGAATGGAGTTACTTAAACCAGTTGAATTTGATTTAGTTTTAGACATGTTCTGTAGTTGGTCTTCCTCTTTGGGTGGATCTACAGTGTCCTCATGGTAACAGGTTGATTGCCTGGAGAATCATTCTTCAATGTGTTTGTGTCTTCTCATGCCCGTATGGAGAACCAGACCAACTTCTTAGTCATGCTCTAAACCGGACTTTTGGAGGGATTCAGTTGCATCTGGAGATAGTGAAAGAAATTGGAAATTCTTCGTAATATGTAGTAGTTGATAATGGTTGAAAATCCAAAAAGGAACATCTACAGCATATGGGTGAAAGGAGCTATTATCATTCTGCAATATTATGACCAGTTAATTGCCTATTTCTATCAGATATACCAAGAGCAGGTTTTTGTTCTGTGGTATTGCCTAGTGGAGATCTGTCAATCAATCCTGAGGTTCTTTCATCATGGGATCTCAATGGCCAGTGATGAGCTGTGAGCCTTTGGTGCCCTTGGCAGCCTCTCGACACAGGTATATGGTTTGTAGTTAATCCTGAAGGCTCAATTTGTTTCAATAGAAAAATGTTTACGAAAATTGGAATTGTATTGATATAGAAGGACATTGTTTGACTGAAAATAATATAAAATTTTGGAGAAGGAAATTGTTTTATTTTTTTTTTCTTTTTAGTGTTTTTTCAACAAAAAAAAAAAGAAAAGGTGGTGGTATCTGTTCTTATTGATACAATTGCCACCAATGGCCAATATATGTTTGGATTCTGCTTCTTTCTAAACTATGCCTAAGTAGGACAAGGTCCCTTGTGTACAATAAAAATGAATTGGAAAATAAATACCAAACATTAATTTTCCACAATCTTTTTCCTGTTTAAAAAAAAAGGAACCTAATAGGCTGATAAGCTGGGTATGGGATTTGATTGGAAGCCTTCTGGGCAGTTTAACACTGTTGCTGCTGGTGTGTTCCTTCACCCTGTTGCAGAGATTTTTGAAGTAAGGACAGATTGCCAAAGCATGTGGTTTCTTCAAATTGTTGTTATGCTCACTGAAAAATTCTGTGTTATTTGACAGTCATTGTCTTGTTTCACCTCAAGGGTGCAACCGACTCAAGTCTATTTCTGGCAATTATTTTTCCAGGTATTGATTTCTGGCCATTATTTCTGGCAATTATTTTTCCAGGTATTGATTTCTGGCCATAGTCTGTACTCTGACTGCAGAGGTTTCCATTTTATCTCTAAAGGATTATTCAGGGAGACATTAGAGAATATTGTTATTTGAGAGTGCAATTTTAGTATAATATATTAACTATTTCCTCTCATGGTTAACAATTTTAAAATTTTGTTAAGGAAGGTATGTCAATATAAACTATTTGAGGTAATTAGAATCATTGAGCAAGGATGATGAACAAATAACTAGTAACACTTTTCTCCTTCATTAATCTTTTTTTTTTTTTTTTTTTTTTTTTTTTTGGGGTGGGGGGTAGGTCATGGCCCCAAGGAGAATAGAGCTGAAGACCTCTTTTTTGAGGGGTTGATCTTTTACCAACGAGCTGACACCCTTGGGTTCCTTCATTAATCTTCTTACACTCCATTTCTTCCCTCTATCAGCAGCATAAAATATTTGATAGGGTCACAAAACCTCCTGGCTTCTTCAACTCCATAGCCGCAATCTTATCTGCCATATACTTCGCTTAGTTACTTCTCCCATGAATTCTACATCCCTTGAGAGGAGGCTCTGATGATGGAATCATTAATTTCAGCTTGAATTTCCTTCAGCAATTAATACGTTTCTGTCAGCCAACCAGACCGACACAAAACATCAACAACCGCAAGTATGATGCTTTCTGACCTAGCTAAAAATCTCCAGACCTCTCATCCAAACCACCATGGCTGCAGGCAGAAAGAAGGCAAGTAAAAGTGACTTGGTTTGCCTCCATAGTGCTATATTCTTTACTGCGATTCCGTCAAACATATTCCCCGCATCTTTCAAGCTCCCACAATTTGACTACATGTCAATGAATTGCAGTACTAGTAAGGACACTGATATCAACCCCAGTTCTGTAGATGAGTCCATGAATTTGTTTCCTTCTTATGTAACAAGCTCCTCAATCCAAATGCAGAGAATAATCCAGAAATGGTTACTGAATCAGGTTTTTGCCCTGCAACAAGCTTGTCTCCAAACAATTCCATAGCCTTAGTACTTCGAATGTTTTTAAGAAAAAAACTGCTATCATTGCAATCCAAGTCACCAAATCAGGAACTAATCCTTCTTAGAGGAGAACTCAGAAGCTCTATTGCAGTCTCCATCATGGCATTGCAAGTGAAGTGATTGGGTTCCAAGTCCAACAATATATAGTCTTGCATAACCAGTATGACCAATCAAGATCATACTCCATAGATTCCTTTAGGCCACTTTGATCATACTCCATAGATTCCTTTAGGCCACTTTGATTGTGTTCATGTCGTTGGAACTGTGTCCATCAAATCTATTAATAATACTGGGTGTTCTGTTCATATGGCTGCCACACTGTGTGCTCACTGGAAGAGGGATTCCAGAACACAAATGTATATATTGTGTGTACATTGGACTAGATCATGTGAGAATCTTGAATGGACTACTGTCAGATGTGTAAGAACAAGATTCTTATTATTAAGTAGCAATAGATCTTGACCTAAGAGGTTCTTATCCTTGTAGTTAAGCCTTCTATACTGAAGTGTACCAAAGGTTGATGTTTCCCGGACTATAAATTTGTGCATGATATTCGATTGTAGACGAAAGAGATGTTCAATAAGGAATGTATCATATACATGGTGAATATCAAGTGAGAGAATATCCGATCTTGATTGGATGTTCAAAATTGGGTAGCCAACGCAGAGGATCCCTACACCCATATTAATAAGAGTTAAAACATGTTTAAGATCCGTTTGATAACCATCTTGCTTTGAATCCCTTAATCTTGATCTAGAGCAACTTTGGTACTCTCATATTTTTTGTGAGCGGAATACCATTTGATAACGCAAGTTTAGAATCAATTCCAGAGTTTATTGAGAGCAGAAACTTGTTTGATAAAACTAATCTAGAATTTATTCCAAAACTTATTGAGAGCAGAATCCCCTTCATTTGCTTTGGAAAAAGAAACTCCCAAATATCTGATTTTGTAATCATTCGTGAGCAATTCAATCCTCAGGAGCATGAGATTGAACCATTTTTACCAAAGTTATTTTGCTCCCAAATGTCTGAGGGAGTAGGAGGAATCAATAGAATCCAAGATTGGGAGTATTATGTGGGACTGGGATCCTCTGTGATTGTATAGTAAGAATCCTCACCACTTAAAATAAAATAGAATATTTGCCCCGATGCACTTTGAGTGGCGAAAATCATCACTGTCACTTGTAGTCATTACAGAAGATCTTTTCCATGTTGTGGTGGCCATTTGGCCTTACCGTTATGGAGGGTATTTATGGTATTTCATCTGTAATCAACACAATTACGGATTTGGATAGTCTCCAGCCAGCTTGCGCAAAAGCTGGATGACATCCGCAGGTCGCTCATCAGACTAGATTGAATCGGACGGTTACAATCACTTAGGCATGAAAAAGCTATAATGGGTCACTGTACACAAAATCAAAAGCTCGATCACACGCGCACCATGTCTCTCTCTCTCTGCGAGTTTCTAGTTTTCTGCTTTGGAACTCAATTTCTTCCTAAGTTCCATAACCCTGGTTTGAGTCTGTCTTTTGCTTGCTCGATCGCTTCGATTCTGGATCTGATATAAACAAGTGTTTACGGCTCTGAAATTTCTTACTCACAGAAACTGTGAAAAAGCAAAGAGGATAAAATGGAGGTAGAGGAGAAGCATTTTTATTTATTTTTATCTTTTGTACGGTAATTGGACTGAGAGTTGTGGTGGAGACGATCTTCGAGAGGCGGAAATTTATTTGATTTCTTTTCTTACAGAATGAGATCGGAGAAGAAGTCGATGATCTGCAGAGGAAAGTTTCCACAAAGGCTTTTTTTAAGATCCTATTGTCGGAAAAGACTGATAGCTTAATATTGAAGGTGATGGAAGTTGGCGTTTCAAGATTGTTAGATGAGAAATTCCAGTGTTGAGTTGTTGATTACAGTTCACAATGAATAAGAAGTGAGCAAACGTACTGGTTTCGATTCAAGGTAAGGCAATTTCGACGCTGATCGATTAATGGTGCAGAGTTGTATAAGATCTAAGATCAGAGCATCTTTACAACAAATACTTCAAAACAACCATGGAACCGAAAAAGAGTCGCATAAGCAAGAGAGAAGAAGAATAAAAGATAAGGAAAAACAATCAAACTCACCCAGTCCGTTGGTTTGGGATGAATAGAGAGAATGCCAAACGTTTCTGCAAAACTCAAATCCGAACGTAAGAGAAGATATCCGAATGAAAGAGAAACCGCTCAAGCGTGTTTTACCGCTGAGATTTCAGAAAGAGTTTTTGATTTTGTGTGCAGTGACCCATTATAGCCTTTTCATGCCCTAAGTGATTGTAACCGTCCAATTTAATCTAATCCAGTTGTCGTTCATAGAGTTTTAACGCAAGCTTGAGATGATCCAAATCCAACAAATACAGTAATGCGGAGACTCATTCATTCGGCCGCATAGAAATCCTGTTCCGCCAACTTGTTGTTTGCCAATGGTGGGATTTTAGCTGGTCCATCTCCCCGTGTATTTGTAGATTGACCGACTGATCCCTAATTCTTGGATCAATTGCAGTCTCCTACCTACCGTGGAAGAGGATTTTAATCCTATTCGGCCAGAGTTTGGAAACAGAATCATGGGCTCTGTTTGAAAGCTCTGTAAGAGAACAGTTCTTACGTTCTTTCGTTCCGACAGAACAAAAGAATAACAAAAAAAAAATAAAAAAAAAATGTTAGATAAATTTGATCTGTTCTTCCGTTCTTGAAGGACGAATCGAAAGAAAAGAACAACTTAAAACTCAAATTTCATAACACTATTTATCATGTTCTTCTGTTCTGGAACGGATTTAAAAAGAACAAAAGGAAGGAAAACCAAAAAACTGCGCCCGATAATTTTTCCAACCGTGTTGTATCATTCCTCTGTTCCTCTCTGTTCGAGCACTCTCCTGGTGCTCAACATCGAGCACTCTCCTCCAGTGGCAAAGAGCCCTGGTTCTCAACATCGAGCACTCTCCTCCAGCGGCGATTCTCAGGTATGTTCTTCCACAAGAATTCCGCCGTCTCCATTTCCTTCTCTCAACATCGACCTGCAACCAAACGAATGAGACTTTTTTTTTTCAGTCTGGTACGAGCTCCAACAGCGGCGAAGGGATTCTGCAACTATTTCGCCCTTCCCTTCTCCGCAACTAGCTTCTACCCCGATTTCCAGGTGAGTTAGTTCAGATATTGCCTCCTCCTCCTCTTCCTCTCTCTCTCTACATAGGATTTGTACCTGAAACGGTACCTAGGGTTCAAAACGATATAGTCAGAAGAGAATTTCATGAATCACTACCTAGGGTTTCTGTGTTTTTGCACCTGGGGGATTCAATCAAACTCTTTGGATTTCTGTGTTTTTTTTGCATCTGGGGATTCAGTTGTGGTTCTCAGTACATTGTTAGAGGCGGGAGGGATTTGCTTTGCTGTCCTTAATTTCTTTGTGCTCAGCTCTTGTTGTGCTTTTTCTCAGTACATTGAATCTAAAAGCAAGTGTTCGTTCTTTGCAACAGGTAACTTCCTCCTCTCTCACTCTTTGCCAAACAACCTTAAAGGCAAAAAAACAGCCAAAGAACACTATTTTCGAAACAGAACAAGAAAAAGACCATCACTTCCAGTTCAGAACAAGAATAAGTGAGAACGTTACCAAACGGAGCCATAGTTTCCTAGTTCCAGTACTGTATGCAACACATCGGCATCGGAGAAGGGAAGAGCAATGGCGCAGCAGCTTGAAAAGGATGAAAGGAGCAACAACTATAAGTACAGTATCATAGTCCCTACGTACAACGAGCGTCTCAACATCGCTCTCCTCATCTATCTCATCTTCAAACATCTGAGGTTTCCTTCAACGCCCTTTCTCTCTCTTCTATCTACTTTTAATCGTTCGATTTTGCGATCTTCGATTCAGATTTAGGAATCGGTTTCGTTTGTTAAGGAGCTTGTCGTTAGCATCGATGTGAAATTTTGTTCATGATCTTTGGGATGATATTTTAATCCTTATTATAAAGGATCGACTGACTTCTCACAAGATTTGATTAAACAACTAAAACCTCCCAATCTGGTTTTAGAGTTTTCTAACTTGGAGATCGCAGGAGAGGTGGAGTGAAAAGTTTCTGCTGCAATTGCAATCGAATTGAATTTAAGCTTGGAAATATGAATAAATCCCATAGATAAAGAACCTGTGGATAATTACCTGAGCTCCACAAACCCTTATTCCAATTACCTGGGACTGATCACTTGAGTTCTGTCGTTCTTCTCTGTTTAAGTTGAGTTTTTTCGTTAAATCATAAACTTCTGTTTGGCCGTCAAAATAATTATATGCAAGCATCCAATATGTCGTAAGTCCTTATTATCAACATCCTACCTTTTAAAAGTAATGCTGAATTAAAATAGTGGGTTGCCTTGGCATTTCCCAGATAAAATTATTGTAGCCAAAAAAAAAATATTATATTGTAGAAAAAACAATAGGGCGAAAAGTCTCTTTGATGCAGAATCAAATAAGACAAGGAGGAGAATCGGACTTGCATTGGGGTGTTTCCTATTCAAACTTTTATAGAAAGATGTGCAAGCTTACAGCATACCCCACGATTTTATGAGTTTGCAGACTTCAGATTTTCCTTCAAGCACTGTGGATTCAGTACTTCTCTGTGTGGATTCTCAGATTGAACTTGATGGCTTCCAAGTGGGTTTCAGGTGGATTCCTGACCTGTTTATCTTCTGTTGTTCTATTTTTTTATTCTCTATAATAGCAGGTCAGATTATTATAATCTTCGTAGACCTGCAGCATCCCTGTTTTCCAGCTAATTTTCTGGTTGCATTCTTCTTCGATATCTTTCAGGCTACTGTTCTTTGATGCAAATTTGGCCTATTAGTTTCAGATTATCTGATCTATTGATTTCTGGCTTCAAGTACCAAGACTTACTAGATAGTAGCTAGAATTCTTGTTCTAATTCTGCTACTCTGTTATCCAAGTAGCACTAGGAGTTGTCTGTGCAGGCCATTCTTGTTCTCTGTTAGCTAAGTTTTTGTACAGGCATATTATGCTATTACAGAGGAGCACAGGATCGGAAAAAGCAGTCCTATCTGATCTCTCTGCTTCAAGTTATCAATTTTCTCCCTAAACTGTTCTCTATTTCCTTGTTTTGGTGATCCTAGTTTTGCTAGTCACTACTAGTTCTTCTAGCTGGGAATGAGTTATTGTATTACTCTTACGCAATTGTAGTTGCTCAAAGTAATCATCATTTGGTGAGATTGTTGCAGAAATATTAAATATTCTATGATCTTGGGTTATAAATGAAGACATGGCACACCCCAAAAAAAAAAAGTTTTTATGAATAAAATTAGAAAGTTTAATGTAGAATTGTGAGAGATTTTTTCTCTAAAGAAAGGAAGACTTTGTAAAATCAGTATGGTCCACTTCTTTCTATTAATCTTCAATTTCTAAAGAACCAATTCAAGGCACCGTTTTTTTACTCCTGCTTCTTGGTGATTCCCAAAAAGAAAGAAAAAAAAATATTCTTGTTATGAATAAAACTAGAAAGTTCAATTTAGAATTGTGAGCTTTTTTTTCTCAAAAAGAAAAAGGAAGACTTTGTAAAATCAGTATGGGCCGCATGATTCGGGAGGCTTCTTTCTATTAATCTTCAATTTCTAAAAAACCAATTCAAGGCACTGTTTTTGGCTCCTACCTCTTGGTGCTTTTGCTTTACTTCATATGCTGAGATCTTGTGATTCAAATGATTCACTGCTTGAACCTATCATTCAAATGCACCCTGCTCGGTTCACAACCAAGGTTAGCAATCTCGGGTTTTGGTGCCATTTTGGTCAAGTTGAAATTCAAGATTTTGGCCGAAATGATTGAAATCTCACCGAAATATTGCATTTTTTGGCTGGCACAAGGAATATGACTGAAATCTAGACCAAAAAATGCTTATGATGTAGATATGCTGATCGAAATTACCAAAATGAGCAAAATTTAGACCGAAATATTGCAGTTTTCTAATTTGGATGTCATTTTGTTTCAGCCTTGTCAAAAAAAATTAAAATTTAGAACCATGTTCAAAACTAAACGAGTCCCTACGTACAAGATGCTGGTATGCCATCTTATTAGATTGAAAGCATCAAATTTTACTGCATTTTGTGAATAAGTTCCCTAACTCATGGATCAAAGGAGATAAAAATCAGAAGAGTTCCCATTCAGTGTTTACATTGTATCTAGCTCC
Organism: Protea cynaroides; assembly: GCA_028583415.1. Classification (NCBI taxonomy): domain Eukaryota; kingdom Viridiplantae; phylum Streptophyta; class Magnoliopsida; order Proteales; family Proteaceae; genus Protea; species Protea cynaroides. Next base: position 21,708,684 of record CM053270.1, read on the forward strand.
ATGACCACCCACCCCCACCAAAAGGGGGAAAAAAAGAGAGGTGTTTCAAGAAGAAAGAAGAAGAAAATTAGGGATCATATATTCAAATACTATTTCAACAAATAGTAGCTGTGACCCATGGAACTGGTAAGGAGGTTTTCTTTATTTTCATTTATCAGGAGGTTTCATTGTGCACCGTTAACTAATATTACTGTGAAGGAGTGGGCCTGTTTATTAAGGCTTATTACCGATTAGTTTAAGTGATTAAGTATTTAAGTGTTTAGTGATGGGCCTGATTATTTAGGCCTAATACTGATTTAATTAAAAACCCATGTGGCTTACTTATCTTATCTTCTTTTCTACTTATCTCTTATCGTTCTTTTATTTAATTTGTAACTAGTTAGAGTCCTCAATCCGCCTATTAGTTATTTAGTTTGTAACTAGGATTCTGACTTGTAGAGTCCTAGATCTATCTTGTTAGTCTTTTCTACATCTATAAATAGTGACTAAGAGGAGAGGTTAATAACACAATTGACCCTACCTCCTCTCTTTCTCTCGGTTTTACTGTTTACTATTCTGAATTCTATAACATGCACCTCATGTGGCCTCCTTGTACTTCTTGCTATTTTCTTGGAGGGGATGAATGGAGAGGCTTCTGGTATGTTTATTTTTAGGTAGAACTGATGCTGAGTGCGTTCTTGGCTACGGACTATTCTGTAGTTCTCTATGAATCTGACATTGTGGCCATTTTTGCATGATTTAGGGGTGTTGATTTTGAAATAATTGTTGTCGATGATGGAAGTCCTGATGGCACTCAAGAAGTTGTAAAACAGTTGCAGCAAGTGTATGGGGAAGATCATATTGTGGGTATTTTAATAATTTGAATTTCTTTTTGCCCCTGTGTGATCCATTTTTGGTTTGTTCAAGCTTCGAATAAATGTCGCTAATCTTTTTTCTCTGACAAATGCAGCTATTGAGAGCTAGACCAAAGAAACTTGGTTTAGGTTTGTGCCTTTTTCTTTTCTGCTTTAACATTAGCATAATGAGTTAAGATATAATGTCTTCTCTTGAATCAATTTTAGGAACTGCTTATATTCATGGTCTGAAGCATGCATCAGGGGATTTTGTTGTAATCATGGATGCTGACCTATCCCACCATGTAAGTTTGATTATGAGTTTGATTCTGCAAAGTGTGAATCTGTTCTGGAAAAAAGGAAATGAAAGGTGCTTATGGGGTGTTGCACATGTATAATCTAGGCAAGGCAGCAGCCCTCATGGTGATTGCGGAGGGATGGGATCAACAACTTGATTCCTAGGCCAAATATTGGCCATTTGCCGATGATCCCTACCATTTGATCTCACATTCTTTGGGATGATACGAAAAATAGGTTAAACAGTGGATGTCGAAGTTGATAAGTCTGATGGTTACATATCATTCTTTTCTCTTTTCTTTTTTTTATTATTTGGGTGGCACACATTGCACTCTCCCTCTTGCAGCAATTTGCTGTTTTGGATGTTCTTCTGGTCTACAATGCAATATGCATTGGTGTGACGGTAAGATTGTCATATTACAAACTAGTGGTCACGGTTTCGAAACACGGAGACGGCCTCTCCACGTTATAGAGGAAAGCCTGTTTACATGATCAGACTTTGCAGTAGCGGGAGCCTCGTGCACTGGGCTACCCTTTTTTTTTTCTGGTCTACCATGCAAAGTACCTAAATTTCCTATATAGTTTTTTGTGTCATTGATGTTTTATTATATTCTTCTTTGTAATGACTTATTTTGTGTTTTCCTTGACAGCCCAAGTACTTGCCAAGCTTCATTAGGTAAGAACTTTGACTAATGATGCATATTTTCAAGTTCTCCAGATTAAGATCATGTTTTGTTTCCATGAAGTATTTTGAAGATAATCTTGAAGTTCTTGTTAAATGTATCTCCAACTGTCTTTTGAAAATAAGCATGTGTATTCGTGTTGCCTTTCAAAAATTTAAGATCCGAACATTATCTAGTGGAGCATCTAGATCTTTTTCTTCTTTTTTATGTTGACAACCTTTTTTTCTTTTGATTGGGGGGAAGGCAAACTTGGGTATCCAACAGAATAGAGCCAGGCTCCTTACAAATTTAGGCTAGCAGCCCGAACAAAGAGAAACAAAAAAGAAACGAAGGGAAACAGAAGTACCCTCACGCAGTGGCAAGGTCCCAAGAGGATAGAATGTATCTATTCCTAACCATATCCTGAGAATGTTTAGGTAATGGCGTTATAGCTTTACACATAAAAAACAATTGCTTCCGAAATATGGCCAAAAGATCTTGATTTTGCCACCTACATTCTTAAGATTCCTCTTAAAATTTTTATACAAGTAGAAGTGGACATCATGAAGTAAAGTATAGCCTGGTTTTTGCCTTCCCACTCCAAAAAAAATTATAGCCTGGTGAATAAGACAGTGAAAAACAATTTATTGCCACTTGATTATCAGGAAGCAGATGGAGACTGGTGCAAGTATAGTTACAGGCACCAGGTATGTTACAGGTGGTGGCGTGCATGGATGGAACCTTATGCGCAAACTGACCAGTAGGGGAGCTAATGTACTTGCTCAAACACTTCTATGGCCTGGTGTATCAGATTTGACAGGATCTTTCCGGTACTTGACTGAAGTCTAAGCAATTCCTTGATCACACTGTAGTGTTAAAACTAACAATTCTTGGTTGTTTTAAAGGCTTTATCGGAGATCTGTTCTTCAAGACATCATTAACTCTGTCGTTAGTAAGGGATACGTCTTTCAAATGGAAATGATTGTCCGTGCCTCCAGAAAAGGGTACCATATTGAAGAGGTATGGTTTTTTATGAACCTATCATGCTTAATATAAGGCTGATAAATGTTGAAATGGGGATTGAATCTCGATTTGCTATCTCAAGTATGTCATGAAATTTGTTAAAATTATATAATAAATAAAAATTGTCAGCCATTTCCATCTATCCAAGAACAAAATCTAGAATCCCATGACTTGGCTAACACCTATGGTGTCTGAGAAGCTTTGCTAAACTCAGTTGATTCTGCTCAAACATTTTGATAACCCAATTCACTATAATCTTGATTAGATAGGCCTTAAAGTGTGTGTGGCTATGGGTTAGGATTTGGCAGTCAATATCAAGTATGCAAATGGTACTTTCTTATCGCATACAGTCACATTTTATAGGCACATCAACCCTGATGCTCTACTTGTTACAATGTTTGGAGATGAGGTATAATTGTATAATTACAGGAAGTAAGGTTGATTTTTCAAATCAGTCCTTAAATCGCCAAAACACTCTCACTTGCCCACATGAGCAAGGAGATCATGTTATCAGAAGTAAAATTAGGTCCCTGTTTGTTTTATATGCTGATTTAGTTGTATTTTGCTTTTTTCATTGTTCATCTCATAGGCTCTCAAGTCTTTGATTCTTCTTGTAAATAAAGATCTAGTTTTTTGTTTGTCAAATAGGTACCCATAACTTTCGTCGATAGAATATTTGGGAGCTCAAAGCTAGGAGGATCTGAAATTGTTGAATATCTAAAAGGCCTTGCCTATCTGCTGGTCACTACCTAAAATTTGGGTAGGAGATGATTCAATCTTAGATTTTCTCTTTGTGCAGAATAACTACTTCTATCTACAATCCAATTTTGCAGTTAGTGGGCTACTGTATAAACTTTCTTTTTACTTCTTTCGAACTTCCCCCCCCCCCCCCCCCCCCCCCCCCCCCCCCCCCCCCCCCCCCCCCCCACCCAAAAAAAAAAAGAAAAAGAAACTATCTTTGTTCTCTCTCTAAGCTAGTGTATGAATTTCATTTTTGGACGTTTGATACTATTCAATTGTACATTTCTGATTTTTAACTGCATGATTTGATTATACATCTTTTGTATCAATGTGATGGGATTTATCATTAGAAATGTTGTCACAATTTTAGATATGTGCTAAAATTATTGCAAGTTTTCTGCCTTATCAGTTTAATGTTATAACTGTCTATGCCATTAGATTTATGTACCGTTCTTTTCATTCACTTGCTGGGATTAAATCATTGGGGGTGTTTTATCTGGCGGTTTTATGGAAAATGAGAAAGAAGCATGGATAAAATCCACAGGGAAGATTTCGATCCAAGCTGATAGTTCCTTGCAAGTTGAAGGAGAAAATATTATTTTCTCAATTTCTACAATGGAAAGCAGCATTTTTAGTCGAAATATTACTGTGTTTGGCTTTCCATCACCAGCAGCAGCATTTTTTTTACCTTAGGTTTCATTGTTCAAATGGAGTAATATTTCGATGACAATAAAGCGTGTTTGGCGTGGAGACTAAGGAAAAGAATTCAGTCTAATAAGAGATTGTGCCTCCTGGATGGCATCGGTATGACTCACGAAGATAGAACCATAATTTTGGGGGAAAAAATGAATTCAACTCAGTCTCTTCCAAGGATTCGAATGTTGGTTCCGTGCCTAGTTTTGGCCAAGCCAAAAACCAAAATTTCAACCATTTCGGTTGAAATTTCATCGAAACTTGGTAAAAAAAAAAGAAATTCAGATTTTGAATTTGGTTTCGGTGGCTAAGAAAAATATTTTTGAGTTCAAATTTTTTTATTCTATAATACAATTTTAATCTTTTTAACATATCCATTGCATTATTTGCACATAAAAAATTGTAAATGGTAATTCTATGTCTACATCATAGCATGTTAATGTACGCAATGAGAGAAGGGTAGTAAATTTGAAACGAAATAACAAATTTATGAAGAAATTTAAGAAATTTGGAAGAAACAAAGTAACAAACTAAGGTACGCAATGAAGATATTTTGGAAGAAATCAAATTTGGTGGAAATTAACTTCATTTAGTTGAAATCTACTGAAATAGAATGAAATCTACCGAAATATGAGACTATTTGGTTTTGACCTATAGTTTCGTTTCGATTTAGTTAAAAACTGAAACATTTTGGTAGAAATTTAGAACCATGGTCTTATCCCAACTAAATAGGATCAATTATATGGTTTTTTTTTTCTCCAATAAGTTCTATTTAAAGCCATATTTGTTTCTCTTCCTAATCTACTCTATACTATGTTTTAAGATTGATTTGCATGATTCTAACTTTGGATTCATCCATGCTTTTATTTTCTATTAAATCAATGTCGTTGCAAAAAAACATATACCCCAAGGGATCTGATCTTGAGTGTTTCTGTTGTTGATCTTTCTGACTTAAAATGAAATTGATTATCCAATATATTGTTTTGGAAAATAATATTCAAAAATTTGATCTGAACTGATGCTTCCAAATTTTAAATTTTTTATTCCTTTTAAAAATAATTGTTTTTTTTTTTTTTTTTTTTTTTCGTGATGTACAATGCCATTTTGTTTTTGTTGTAATTCTTTTGGAACAGTTTTCACTATTATCAAGTAAGCCTCATATACCTAAAATCTAAGGTTGTAGTTTTTTAGGTGAATCCTACATCAGAGTGCCCCAAGCCTTTGAAGAGGATAGTCCCTCAAGTAGAAGCATAAATCCTGTTCTTGAGTTTTTGCCGCAACTCTTCTAAGTTAGTATTACACACGAAGTGTGCAATATTAAGTGGGTAAAAAAGTAAGGTATTGAATCATTTGACATCTTGTGAGGTGTCAACAAGAAAATCTGGAGTTGACAACCAACGATACCGGCAATCGATGTCCGTCTGATACGCAAACCCCACCCCCCCCACCCTTTCCATCTAAAATACCAATAATATCTCCCTGTAATATTTTCATATATATAGTTTCTGTGATTATCCAATGACATCCATGAAAGAGAATCAGTGTCGCTATGTGTATGTGAAGATTTTGTTCCGTAATTGCATGCATGAACTTTGCAACCATGGGATCTATTACGGTAATGGAGATATTGACCAATGCAGGTTGTCTTTCATAAGGGGCAGCAACTCATTCAGGCCTTCCGCCAAATTGATCTCCCTTTGTCAATTTGGCAGGAGATCTCTTGGGATGCTCAAACTCGATCTCGCTTAAGGTTTTTCACCTACTTCATTTAATCTTTAGTATTAATGGGATCCATTTTTGGACTTGTCCACCGGATTGGCTTCACTCCTCTCTTGTATTTGAATTTTTTTTCTGGCTTCAGTTAGTTTATTATATTTTTTCTTTACTAGTACAACATCCCCCCAAAAAAAGAAAAAAGAAAAAAAAGAAAAAAAAGAAAAAAGAAAGAAACAGACACCATTAAATTAATTGACTGGAGAGGCCTTGCAATATACACTATGTTCCACACACAAAAAATGCCTTTCATCAAGGCTCTAGTTAGACTCATTGTCTTGGAATATAATAAGGCCACGTACTGACTCCAGCTGGTGCTCCGGTGGAAAATTCAACAGGCTCTTTCTTCACAGCTACTTGAGCATAAGAAATCTGAGTTTGTGGTGCGTACAGGGCAGCAGATGCAGCAGCATGATCCGGGTAAGCAGTACTAGGATATGCTGCTACAGATGGAGGGTAAGCAGAATAGCCCACATTAGCAGCGTTGATGTGTGCCTTTCCTTGTTGGGCATATCCTGCTTGCAAGGGTATGGTTATAGGGACCATTGCTGCCGGTAGTGTTTGTACAACTTTTCCCTTCTGAGTGTCTGCAACTTTCACGGTGATGTTCCTTCCCTGCAACAAAAGGTAGGCATAATAAAGAGGAAAGAAATCAAAGAAATAACTTCTAAAAATTACTGCAAGGTTTGAGTGTAGCAAACTACCAGATTAAAGTAGGTTTCCAAAATGTACAGCTCCCAAACAAAGAGCCCCATTAACCATTCCAGGACTGGAAGATAAGTGTTTCATCCAAAACATGTCAGGAGGTTCCATAAACATAAAAACCTAAACTAACCGCTGCTCTCAGTTGTCAGCTGGAATGAAATTGTTTTATTTTGCTCCAAAGCATTTATGCAAAATGGTATGCACAAAAACTGGACTCATTTCCATTAACCACCGAAATGTGAATGAAATAGAGTCAATAGACCAATAATAAATGGTTCTGGTTCATCAAAACTAAAATGACCTTATTCCAGCTTTTTACCAATTATTATAACATTCAAATTCCCTATTTTGGAACATCATATTTCCATGCAAATGCAATGGCAATTCATAAATGATATATAATTTTATGCAATAATACTATTATCAGTACTAGTAAAAAATAATAAAGGTCATATTATTTCTGCTGGTATCGTAGTATACTAGCTAGTATTAGGGAAATGTCTAGTGGGACCCCAGGATCTGCCATATACAGGACCTTTACAGTAGAGTGAACTTCAAGGAATAAAAAGTTCCTGAAAAGTAGGCAATGAAATAGGGGAATATCATGTGGGGCAAAGGCTCTGGGGGTAGTTGGGGGGGGGGGGTATCCCTAGATAGCTGACCATAGGGTCCTCTTGACATTGCTCCAGAATTATTAGTAATGCAACTTGCAAACTAGAATGACCAAGGAATTGAAGCAGAAGGTAAGTACCATAGGAAGAAGAAGTTGAAATGAGAATGCAGTTCCATATTCCTGGTCTTACCAGGAATCTGGGTCATGTTCTGTCGTGGGGTTCTGTTATCAGTTCTATACAGTCCAATTTTTATTTTCTAGTTGTTATTAGTTAGTATTATTCAAACTGGATTAGGTTCTGTCAAAACCAGTCCCGGTTTGCTTGCTATTTCAGAGTCCTAGTCAGTTAGGACACTCCAATAGCCGGTTGATTGGAGGAGTTTGAAGTCAGTTCTGTTTTGTTTTTTCTTTTCCTTTTCATATCAGATTTGAGTGCAGCAAGTCCTTATCCATTCCTGATTGGGACCTATCAAATATTATATTTATAGATATACTAGGCTTCAGCCCCCTCCTCCCTAAAAAAAATTTGGAGTAATACATCAGTTCAGATTTCCTGAATTTTGCTGCTGTGGATTTAGTGGTTGCTGCTATGGATTCAGTAGTATGCTTTTGTGGATTTCTAGCTTGGCTATCCTTCTATCTTTTTGTCAAGCTCACAGGTCAGATTCTATCAATTTCTATACCCTGCAGCACCTTTGTTTTCATTCAATTTCAGTTCTAAAGCAGGTTGCATGATCATACAAGATTCTGCTCTGTTTGTGCTCAGATTTCACACATTGGTTTCTGTTATTCAACTCTCTGAGATTCTGTTATTACTTTCTCAACTCTCTGATCAATTTCTAGAGTTGGTAGATCTGCCACCTGAAATCCTAGTAGCAATAGGACTCCTAAGACACTTTATTCTGTTATCAGATTTAGCTTAAACTTTGCAGGCTAAGTCTACTGATAGAATAGGGTACTCAATTGGAGTTTGGAACCATTTCCCACCTTATTCTAAAACCTGGTAATGCAAATTAGGGTTCCAAAACCCTAATTTATTCTCTATGGGCCTACCAAATCTCAAATCAAAAGTAGTGGTTATTTCATAAATTAGTCAGTACCCATATGGGGCCAAATGGTAATTAAACTTTGAAGGGAAAGACTTCTAGGAATTTAAAATTATAAGGGGATAAACCAGGACCAAATTCTGTAAGAAGGGGCTTTTTGAAATATTAAAAAACAGTTGTCCTTGTTATTTTAAAAAATCCAACTCATCTTCAACCTCACGCAGCAACAGAGGCAGAAGAACAGCAGCAGCTTCAATTGAAAGAATTCCCTCCTACGATCTCCAACCAAACTGAAACTCTAGGATTAGGTAGGTACCCATAGGATTCTTGAGTCAACTCACAACACCCAAACCAGCAGCCAAAATTTAATTAAATATTCTGTGAAACCTATCCTGGTGGTAAAACAGAAGTCGGTTCTGTTTGAGAATCTGGTCCTTATCACAGTGGTTGTGTCCTGGTACCAAATTCTACAGTTGAAATCACCCTTTATGAACACCCCAAGAAATTTCAGAACTCAATAGATTAGGGGATAAAAGAACCAACTCTTATTCAGTAACAGGCAAGAAGAAGAAAACAAACAGAATAAAATAAATAACACACACAAGAAGTATAAAAAAAAGAAAAAGGAGAAGTGTAATCTAAGGAGAAAATAGAAACAAGAAGGGATAAGATCACATCTGGAACGAAGGGATTGAAACTGAATCTAACCAAGGAGAAGAAGAAAGAGGAGAGGGAAACAATATAGATAAAATGGAGATGACAGGAAGCATCAAGGTATTTTGGGTATTAGTCCAATCATTTACTTACATGTCTAGTGCAACTTGCCATTAAATTTTATTTTCAGCCCAAACTAACCCCATACTAGGGAGTTATATTGTCTGCAACCAAGAATGGTTTCAACCATTAAGATGGTTTCATGAACAGCATCTAAGGAGGGGTTGGGTTGAAGAAAGCTTTAATCTAAAGGCCCTAAAAATAGCTCTGACCTCTATTAAAATTCTACCTTATACAAACATTGGGATAAGTAATTCGTCTCATTCACATACAGATCATGAATGTTTAGAATTCATATTATGCAAGGAGACATTGCTTTTACTAATTCAAATTGAAGGGTGATACCAAATCTTGAAACCTCTTCCAAGACTATCCAGCTCCTCCCACATCCCAACTTCTATTTTCTTGCCATTAGAGTCTTAACAGTGTTCTTGAAATTACCAAACTGCCACTGCTATATGGGTGGGCCCATTAGTGAACTAATTAGGGTTTTACGACTGGGTCCACATCATAAATTCTTTTAAGAGTTTCAAAGGTAATTCAGCCATTTAAAAATAGACTTAATTCTGCATGTGTCACTTCTCCCATCTTCCAGTAGAAGCACTAAATTATTGCTTCAACTTTACCAGATCCTCATGTTGAACTTTTTTGATAAAACCAAAAGCTGCAAGCTGTGGGTTGCTAAATGCCACAAACAACACCTTTCCCTAAAAGATAGTTTAAGTTAAAATTTGTCTTTTACCATATCCATCATGCCAATAAAAAATTGAATTTTAGAGTTATAATTTAGAAAATCCCAGCAGTAAAGTTCATCACTGAATACAATTGATATATATATATATATATATATATATATATATATATATATATATATATATATATATTGTCAACAACACAAGGAATTGTCAAGAGTTCAGAATATATATTATAATATCCATCCTTGGCCAGGTGGTAAGTCTCTAGCTTTTGATAGTGGAGACCTAGGATCGAGTCCCACCTCACATGGCAGGTTTGAGTATGGGCAATGCAGCAAACTATTACAGGAAAATGAAATCAAACAAAACACCATATCATCATACTGCAGAGAACAAAAGCATCTTTTGGAAAAACTACTCCTAGGATTGAATTTTGGGCGAAGATGCCTATCAGGGAAAAAAAAAGTTACCCATATCATAAGATAATTCCATTTGTATTTCACATGAACTATTTAAGTCTGCTCTCTTGCTAAATGGATAGCTAAGTAATCATGTATTAATGGATCTCTTGATACTATTTCACATACTACCAGCATACAAAGTTTTCTAGGGTCACCTTCTGCCATGTAATACAAGGATACATGAGTAGTCCACTGCCCAAGCAAGAAAATCCAGAACAAGTGTAACCTAAGGATGTTAATGGTAGAAAGCAATCAATGCAAGCAAAGTCATTTACAAATTAGAACAATGCATAAAGGTGATCTATAGGAAAAACCATGCAAGAGATAATATCAGCGGGCTATCTTACTCACCCCAAGAATCTTGTTTGGATCATCTATGGCCTTCCTTGCAGCCTCCACTGTTTTGTATGTAACAAAGCCAAAGCCACTACATGCAAAAGAGGAAAGACAATATACTTCATCAAAGCTACAAAGAGATTCAAAGATACACAAACGCTAAATACCATTTTCCGAAATAAACTTTATTCAATAATGTAGAGCCACCTGATACATATTTTTTTTTCTCATATAAATATTGTGAAAATATTTAAAAAACCAAGAGAAAAATCCCATCTATAAAAGACACAGCTGATTATAAAAAGCATTCGAACAGCAGCTAAATGCCATACCCTGATAACAGTAAAAAAAGATGTGGTGAAAAAGTTATACAATCCTTCAGATCTGGAAAACTGAACCTTCATACTGCTACCACGGATTTGCATACCACAAGGAAATATATGAATACATGGCAAAACAGTTTCACCCAGGGAAGAATGAAAATGGGCAAGAACACATATACCAAGTTCTACTACTTCTTTTTTCCTTCTTTGTTGATAGATGGAAAAAAATGTTCAAGCCAAATCTTTCATTTCTATTGATAATAACAAAAAATAAATCTTACAACCCAAAATGCACAAGAATTACACATTTGATGGGAGTTGGGACTCTGTATAGGATGGAGGGGGGAAAAGGCATGATGAAATGAGGGAGAATGAAACGGAGGTGGGAGAGCACAAAGAGAACAAGACAGAAAAAGAAAGTAGACAACAGAAGCCAAAGAGAAAGAAACACTCAGCCAAACCTCCACAACACCATTTCCTGACACCAAGCAACACTTTGCAACAGTGAGTTTTCTACTTACATCAATCAATTTGCTAGGTTCCTTCAATGCACTTTGAGTTGACTCCATATGTTTATACGTAATGAACCCATAACCACGAGATTTTCCAGTGGTCTTGTCAAGGATCACAGCTCCTTCCGATTTCTCCATGCACTTGGAATGCCTGAATCATGAAGATACATAATCAACAAGTTTAGAATACGCACCATGAGCATATAGAAACAAAAATTTCAAGACAAAAGCCAAGCTGATTAAGAAATCGAATTCTCCTGAATTGTCTAGAATAAACAAATAAAAAAGGGGGAAAAAGATATCTGAATGTTCTAAAGACAGGATGAAACAGATCATCTCTCCAACTCATGAATAGTTTTCGCTAAATTCTTATTTATCAGGCAATCACTCTACAGACATCGGAAACACACAATCAACCAATGTACTCACAGCACACAGGGTCCCTGAAGTGGTGTCCCAGGCCATGCCACGAACAAAAAGCTTTCGATGGACTGGATCTGCACTTGCAATACTTTTAATTTCTTCTGCAACTGAAGGATATTGGAACCCACTGCACAGCTCAACATGCAAACACACACACATGCACAGAGTCAATTCACACAGCATTCAATCAAGGGAACACTCACATGCCCTCTTTCTCTTGACATGAAGACAAGGTCTGAGGGAAAATCAACTTCAATATTCTCACCATCACAAAAAAGAACACTAAATGGAAGGGAGTGGAGCTTCTCCCATTGACTCATGATGTACAGAAGGGAATACTCCCAACCTTACTACCAATCTAAAGTAATATTTCAAATAGATTTTCCACTCATGCCCTGCAGACCGATTCCCACATTTGATGACAGTGTTAACAAATGGACTAAGTTTGAACCCCATTCCCTTTTGAAGATTGGAGTCCAAATTCATCACTTCACTTTAAGAATGCACAGAAGCAGCCCAACTTAGTTTCAGGAAAAAGAAAGATCAATTGTGATGCCTGATCTTCTGGCAATCCTGTATACATGGCATTGCCAAAGATGGGAAATACCCTTGAAAATGTGTTCCCGCCCCATATTTATTAAGAACTCTGAAGAAGCTCGAGCCTCTAACATCCTAATACAACTCAACTGAGCCTTATCCTACCTATGGCATCCTAATTGGCTAAAAAATTTCTACACACCTCTTGTCATTGTTCTCTTAACATTCTTTGGTAGTCTTGCCATTACTGATGGGACTCTTTGAACATCACTCCTCGGGAGTTAAGCCAAAGACAGGTTTTCAAATCTAAGAACTACTATAAACCATCCCCAAAGGATCTTGTGGATAGTGTTGATATTATGTGTTTCAGCCAAATTCCGTATCCGAGGTCCGCGGTGCTGACGGGGCCTGCAAGACAAAGACGAGACAAGAGAGGGGCGGGCCTCATGGCCCCGGGTCCACTCAGATGCCAAAGTTAGGAATCTGTGAACAGTCAATGGGCCCGGGATCCAAGCCCACTTTTTATGTGGTGGGGCAAGAGAGAAATCCCGAATCTGAAGTGTCAGAGCGAGAATCCCAAGAATGAGTAATTAATGTTTACGTCCCTGAATTCTCGGGATTTGGTCTTTTTATAGTGAATAGTGCTTCTTTCGTAATTCCTGATTTTGCCCTTCGTAGTCTTTGATACCTGAAATATCCTTGTAATAGCTTGGAAATGACGTTTTTATCCTAAACCCAATTGGTTGGACGTATGGGGATGCTTTCTTATGTCCATGCGGGAATGTATACATGGTTGATTGAGTCCTAGGTATCGTTGTTTCATTGGCAACGTGGGAGACTTTCCCAACACTTGTCTCCTTGCTCTGCTGAATCTTGTAAGGTTCGACTGAGTAGAGAATAGACTAGAAATTCGTCCCAATCATTTGCCTCGCTGCTCTGCTAAATCTATAAGGTTTGGTTGAGGAGATAATAGACTAGAAATTCGTCTCAATCATCTGCCTCGCTGTTTCGTTGAATCTGTAAGGTCTAGCTAAGTAGAGAATAGACTAGAAATTCGTCCCAATCATCTGCCTTGCTGCTCTGCTGAATCTGTAAGGTTTGGCTGAGTAGAGAATAGACTAGAAATTCGTCTCAATCATCTGCCTTGTTGCTCTGTTGAAGTTGTAAGGTCGGCTGGATAGGTAACAGAATAGGAGCCCCTGTCTTCATGAGTTTGGAGAGTTCCATTAGAACAATGTGAGGTCTGAGGCCGTGGCCGATGCAAGGACCATGATTGTGGCCGATGTGGGGAGCGAGGCCATGGCCGATGTGGGTGGGGCGGCCAATACACATCGGCCTTTCTGGAATTCTAGACCGATGTGGGTCACATGTTTTGCGCATGACCCCTGACTTCATATGCAGTGACGTTCTTCCAAGGCCATTGTGAGGTGGAAGACTGGGGCCGATGTGGGGAGGGAGGCCGTGGCCGATGTGGGTGGCGCAACCAATACACATCGGCCTTTCTAGAATCCTAGACCGATGTGGGTTACGTGTTTTGCGCGTGACCCCTGTCTTCATATGCAGTGACATTCTTCCAAGGCCATTGTGAGGTGGAAGACTAGGGCCGATGTGGGGAGTGAGGCCATGGCCGATGTGGGCAGCACAGCCAATACACATCGGCCTTTATGGAATCCTAGACCGATGTGGGTCACGTGTTTTGCGCATGACCCCTGTCTTCATATGCGGTGAAATTCTTCTAAGGTCATTGTGAGGTGGAAGACTGGGGCCGATGTGGGTGGCGCGGCCAATACACATCGGCCTTTTTGGAATCCTAAACCGATGTGGCTCACGTGTTTTGCATTCTTGGCTGATCTGTAAGGTCCGATGCATACGGCGCGGTCCATACATTCGGTGTTCCTGGATAAGTTTAACCGATGTGAGTCACGGGATTTGCACGTGACCCATGTTTGTTTGGACGCTTTACCGATGTATTGGGGCCGATGTCGACGGCGTGGCCAATACTGTAAGACCTGTATCAAACTAACCCAGTCTTACCACCTTGAACTAGGTCTACCCATCATGGATGAGCCAAATGGACCAAGTGCGTGAAGGAGATCACGATCCCAGGTATTAAACTGACCCAAAAACACTTAAATTAAGGGGAGGGTTGCATACCCAGCAAGGGAGGGTCGGACCCCCCCAAGACAGAAGTCAGACCCCCAGTTTTACATGGGGGGCCGGACACTTTAGGAACCAGGAGTCGACGGGATCTCCGACCCCCCTATCGACCCCCGGTACTCGGTAAATCTGAAAATTAGGAAAGTTTCCTAATTTCGATGGGATTCCTTCCAAATATCAATGGGACTTATTTTAGGAGTTTCTACTCTATAAATAGGACGTCCCTAAGCCTCTTTTACTCCTTTTACAACCCTAATTGAATTGAGAGAAAGATAAGAGAAGCAAAAGAAGAAAAAGAGAAGGAAAGAAGAGAAGAAGGCCAAGGGAGAAGAGTTGCAAAGAAGGAGTATTCTTCTCAGGTATGAATACTAATTCCATGAATTGCTAAAGACCTTAGGATAGATAATGCAGATAGTATGATCTCGGAGAAACCCAAACCATCAACCTATGGTTAGGTTTTCATGAAAAACCATGGGGAAAATCATGAAAGCCATATAGGTAAATGAATCATGATTCTAGGCCATAGAACATGTGCGGAATGGACTATAGGAGCAAGCTATAGGACCCCAAACTCGAAGAATGGACTGAAGGAAGAAAATCGACCAAAACCCACAGGGGGTCGCATGGGAGGTCGATGGCCAATCGACCCTACCAGACCCTGAGCATCGACCCCCAGTGTTCGGGAAGCCCAGAATAAGGGTGGTCGCACCCAGGGTCGATCATTACTCCGACCCTACCTCCGACCCCCAGTTAACAGAATGGTTTTTAAATTCAGAATTAATTCTAATTAAATTCTATCGACTTTGTTAGGTCTTCTAGTAATATAATAACAATATAAAGGTGATCTTAAAGCTTGTAAGAGGATCTATTAGCAAGCTAAGGTGAGGAAACAGAACTCTAAACTAATTGGTTAATAACAAACTGTTTTCTCTTTTCTTGAGTCCAATGCTATGCTTGATCCTATGCGAATATATTTGTAATGTGCATACAACATGTCATCCAATATTTCTATTATTTATTCATGCATATTTACCTTATTGTTTATAACATGATGATGATGATGATAGGAATAGTCATGTGAATGTATGTGTGTGGTTGGTGTACTTGATGCCAGCGAGTATCAGGGGGGTGTCATAGGCTGGGCCTCAGCACTCTAGCTTTATCTCTAACTCAAGTCTTGTGCATTAGCATCGTCGTATCGCCATTACTTTAGCAGAACTATTACGCCGTAGAGCATCAGGGGAGGTGGTCTCGGTCCTTGTAGTCTTTGACTCTACCGGGGGGCCTTAGCTCTATCTCTATGGACGTTCTGAGGGATGCTGGGGTGAGGCCTTGGATACACTTTTTGGCATTAGGATTGTTAGTTGCGAGCCCAGTTTGCAGCCCTCGCCAGCAGGGGCTTACGTGTTGGTATGGCACTGTACAGCAATAAACGTTAACCTTTGTTGTACAATGTTCATGAATTGGGTGCTTGTGACCTAGAGCGCCTTACTCGCAGCCTCAGAGTCACCCAGGAGCAGGTGCACTAGCTTAGGGTAGCCTACGAGCGTGATTATGACATCGCTGACCCCATTCCTCCTATGCCCCCAACCCCATGATAGACCTCTTATTTTCCTCTCTCTCTCGGCATGGTTTATATAACAGGGTAACTGTCCGGCTTGTGGACTGTACCCTGTAGCACAATTAACTTATCACTCTTTGGATGATTATGATTATTTTTACTCTTGATACAGTTTTCTTTTCAATTTAATGGAAGTTTATGATTTTTCTCACCTGTCATTCAAGTTCCTATCTAGAGCATGACTGTTTATTAATTTCACCTTTAGTATAGTATATTATGCTCTTTCATATTTAGTCTCAGGCATCAAACAAGTGCTTAGGGTGTGTTCTTATTAAAACTTTTAAATTCTTCCTATCTCAGTTCATCGACTTAGTTAAGTGCAATATGGTCTATTGGACAGAGCCTAAGAGCTCTGATACCAAATTGTCACACCCCAATTCTGGCTAAACTAGAAGTGTGAGTGAACCGTCACTGAACCAACGGTTCACACCAGGATCTCTATAAGACCGTGTCCACTCATACGAACCATTGCACATAACCATAATCAGAATATAATAAAATATAACGAAAATCTTAAATAAAATGAACTGAGTGATCTATTGATAAATTTAATAAAATATCCAATTATTCAAATACCGAAACATAGATAAATATCCTTACATCAACTGTATCTCCAACTGAAAATAAATAAAACAAATTAAATCAAATCCTAGAGGTACACGCAGAAAGGGCACTCGCATGAAGCGTCATGCTCATTTTCTCCTGCTTGCACGTCCAAAGCAGCCACGCCTCTGTACGCTGAAGCATTCAGGTAATCCTCCACCGTATAACCTGCATCAACATCTAAAAATAGTGTATACACAAGGGTGAGCTCACAACTTAGCTCAGTAAGACAATCAGACAGTGCAACAAACATATGCATGAGTAACATTCACATTATGGTCTGGTTTAAGTTTGCAATGTGCTATAGAAAGGATTGGCGGCCACCGCACCTTTATACACGAGTGTGTGAAGCCGCCCAATGGATCAAACACCACTGTCGTCCCACATGCACCCTATCATGGAATAGAGATAGAGCTAAGGCGTCCCACATGCACCACTGTCGTCCCACATGCACCCTTGGGAAGAGGAGAGCGCGATGAGGAAGGAGTACCCTAACCTTTTCGACGATCAAGGTATGTTCAAATTTCGAGGTTGAAATTTCTTTTAAGGGTGGGGGAGTTGTGAGACCTACATGTAAATTTTGGGACAAAATTTCTTTTAAGGGTGGGGAAGTTGTAAGACCCGCACTCCGTAAACCCGGTCTAAACCTTGGTTTTGTGTCGTAGCAGGTCTTCCGATCATCACCGGGCCAGACGGGACGAGTGGATGAAAAACAGGTACGAAATCGGACCAAAGACGATCAAATCAACATGATTTTATGTTGACCGGTCGATGGTACCGGTCTTGGTACCGGTCGATCGGTCAGCTCTGCGCAGCTGAGTTCTGAGATCCAAAAATTGACTTCTGAGGGTCCCACTTTCCTGATTTCGAATCCTAAGACTTTCCTAATCCTATTAGGGTTACTAAACCCTAATTTTAGCCTATATAAACACCCTTAAACCTTCTCAAATCCTTTCCATTGTCTCTCTCAAACCCTAAAGAGGAGAAGGAGGTTGGAAAGGAGAGGAAGCTAGGAAGAAGAAGGAGGTGCCGCCATTGCCGTTCGACGACGCTCACTTTACGCCAGTAGACGGTAAGTGTTTTAATCATTCTTCTTACCCTATGACTCTAGGATAGTTGTATGGGTGGATCAATACCATGCAAGTAGGTATTGATCTAAAACCCTAAACTGGACCTTAAAATCCTAAGTTGCCGTCAAACCTTAGGTTCGAGTTTCGAGATGATATTCATCAAAATAAGACTTGAATGAGTTGGGGATAACTCTAACTCAAAGATTAAACTTAGAATGGATAGGAGAAACCTTGAAAATCCAAGGAAATCGATCGACGGCAGTTGAAAAACCAAGTGTAGGGTCTTCCGGAGACATACCGGTTAACCATACCGGTTGCTAGTTTGCTCACAGAGCTGCAACCGGTATGTTGCGACCGATCAGCTCTGAAAGGCTGGTTTTAGACTTTGTTGGTTTTTCGACCAACGTAAAACCTTAATAAAACTACTCTAATGAAACCCTAATAATGTTGTAGGACTTTGTGACATTCCGTTTGGATCTTGCGACGTGGAGCAAGTTATCAAACGAGCGTCAGGTAAGGGAATCTGACCCAAACCTAATAAATAATGGATAGTAAATCGTTGTTAATAACCTGAATATATATGATGTGTTGTTTGTACATATTCACATGCCATCCTTTACTTTCAGTTATTATTATTGTTCATGCATGATAGGATGTGATTGTTAGGCATGTGATTATTTTCGTTAGTGTGTGGAGTGGGGCATGGGCCTGGGATCGCTCCTCACACTAGCACCTTTTATAGTATTCTATTTCAACATGCTTGGTATGGGTGGGGCATCAGGGGAAGGTCGTGGTACGATGGTCTCCGATGTTGATGCTGGCCTGGCCATGGTTATGTGGCACTGTGGTCTTCGAGGTCGACGCTGGCTTGTCCACGATGCTTTAGCTCTATCTCTATGCCGTAGGGAGTTATGTTGTGATAGGGTCTACCTGTAAGACCCATGTCAATCTAACCCGGTCTTACCACCTTGAACCAGATTTACCCATCATGGTCGAGTCAAATGGACCAAGGGCGTGAAGGAGATCGAGATCCCAGGTATCAAATCGACCCAAAAACACTTAAAATAGGGGAAGGGTCGCATACCCAGCTAAGCAGGGTCGGACCTCCCAAAACAGAAAGTCAGACCCTCAGTTTTGAAGGGAGGGTCGGACAGCTTAGGACCCTAGGGTCGACGGGATCATCGACCCTCTCATCGACCCTCGGTTGTCGTAAGAAAATAAAATTAGGAAATTTCCTAATTTTCGATTGGGATTCTTTCCTAATCTCAAAGGGACTTATTTTAGGATATTCCTACTCTATTTAAAGGATGTCCCTAAGCCACTTTCACTCCTTTCACAACCCTAATTGAATTGAGAGAAAGAGAGGAGAAGGAAAAGAGGAAGAAGAAAGGCAAGGAAGAGAACTTAGCAAAAAGGAGAAGAATTTCAGAGAAAAAGTAATCTTCTCAGGTATGGATACTAATTCCATGAGTTTCTACAGACCTTAGGTTAGTTATTGTTGAGAGTGTGATCTCGGAGAAACCCAAACCATCAATCTATGGTTAGGTTTTCATGGAAAACCATAGGAGAATGCATGAAAACTATTTTAGATGGATTATATATGGTTCCAGACCATGGAATGAATGTTTAATGGAATGTAGAAGCAAGTCATAGGACCCTAAACACGAAGAATGGATTAAAAAGAGGGAATTGGACCAAAGTGCACAGAGGGTCACACCGAGGGTCGATGACCATCCGACCCTAGGTGTTCCTGACCATCGACCCTTAGTGTTCGGGAAGTTCAGAATCTGGGGAGGGTTGCACCCAGGGTCGATCAGGACTCCGACCCTACCTCCGACCCTCAGTTAACAACATGGTTTTTAAATTCGGAATTAATTCTAATTAAATTCTATCGACTTTGTTAGGTCTTCTAGCAATATAATAACACTGTAAAGGTGATTCTAAAGCTTGGAAAAGTATCTAGTAGCAAGCTAAGGTGAGGAACCAGAACTCTAAACTAAATTGGTTAATAACAAAACTGTTTTTCTATTTTCTTGAGTCCTATGCCATGCTTGATTTTATGCGAATATGTTTGTAATGTGCATACAGCATGCCATCCGATATTTTTATTACTTGTTCATGCATATTTACTTTATTGTTTATAACATGATGATGATGATGATAGGAATAGGCATGTGCTTGTATGTGTGTGGTTGGTGTACTTGATGCGAGCGAGTATCAGGGGGGGTGTGATGAGAACGTCAATAAACGTTAACCTTTGGCGGGTTTCAGCACTTTAACTCTATCTCTAACTCAAGTTTTGTGCATTAGCATCGTCGTATCGCCATTACCTTAGCAGAACTATTATGTCGTAGAGTATCAGGGGAGGTGGTCTCGGTCCTTGTAGTCTCTGACTCTACCGGGGGGCCTTAGCTCTATCTCTATGGATATTCTGAGGGATGCTGGGGTGAGGCCTTGGATACACTTTTGGCATTAGGATTGGTTAGTTGCGAGCCCAGTTTGCAGCCCTCGCTAACAGGGGCTTACGTGTTGGTATGACACTATATAGCAATAAACGTAACCTTTGTTATATAATGTTCATGATTGGGTGCATGTGAGTTGACGATAAACGTGATCTTCGGGTGACGTCACACACTCTTGTATAGAGGCGGGGTCAATAAACGCGACCTTTGACTACCTAAACCTTTCTATTGCATACTACAAACTTTAAACCGGACCAAAGATATAAATTGATTTGCATGCATATGTATTGTTGCATTGTTTTGGCTATTCACTGAGCCGATGTGTGCTCACCCCTCGACGTCGAATATTTTTAGTTGATGATGCAGGTTATACTGTTGAAGACTATGTGAATGCGTCTGCGTACGGGAACGTGGCAGCGATGGAAGCTGAAGCTGAAGTGGATACACACGACTCCTCTTGCGAGTGCAACTCGTGTGTATTTGATTAGATATTTTATAGGTTTCTTTATTAGATTTATTAAGACATGTATTTGGTACTTAAATATTTATGTCTCAGTTGAAAACAGAATAATTGTTATTAAATTATTAATATCATCTTAGTTTCTCAGTTCATGTTATTATAAGACTTCCGCTATTATGTATTTACTCTGATTATGATTACGGATGTATGTAAGTTTAGATAACGCGGGGATAGCCTATTTGAGATCCTGGTTGAACCGTTGGTTTATTAGCGGTTCATCACATCATTCTGAATAGTGCAGAATTGGGGTGTGACACTACTCTATCCTAGTGGGTTAGTTGCGGATAGGGCATCAGGGGAGGTGTGGGAATGCCTTAGCTCTATCTCTATGCCATAGACGGCTGTGCTGGGATAGAGCATACATTGATGACATATAGGATTGGTTAGTTGCGAGCCCAGTTTGTGAGCCCTGGCCAGTAGGGGCTTAGGTACTGGTATGGGTAGAGCATCAGGGGAGGTACGGGGATATCTTAGCTCTATCTCTATTCCATGATGGGTGCATGTGGGTAGGTGGGGGTGTGATCCATGCTGTGCCACACACTCGTATATAGAGGTGCGGGGGCCACCAAACCTTTCTATAGCACATTGCAAACTTAAACCAGACCACAACATAAAATTGATTGTTACTCGTGCATAATATTGTGAAACTGTCTGATTGTCTTACTGAGCTAAGTTGTGAGCTCACCCTTTGTATATATACATGTTTTTAGATGTTGATGCAGGTTATACGGTGGATGACTATATGAACGCTCCGGCGTATGGTGATGTTGCTGCTCTGGGTGTACAGACAGGAGAGGACGAGCATGACGCTTCATGCGAGTGCCCTTTCTGCGTGTACCTTTGATTGGATTTTTTATTTATTTGTTTCAGTTATTTTCAGTTGGATTAAGTGGATGTAAGGATATTATATTTTATGTTTGGATTTGAATAATTTGATATTCTATTTAATTTATCAATAGATTCTCAGTTCATTTATTTAAAGACTTCCGCTGTATTATTTATATTCTAATTGTGGTTATGTGCAATGGTTTGTATGAGTGGACACGATCTATTCGAGATCCTGGTGTGAACCATTGGTTCAATGACGGTTCACTCACACCATTCTGGTTGGATCAGAATTGGGGTGTGACAATACCAACACGTAAACCCCTATTGGCGAGGGCTTGCAAACTGGGCTCGTAACTAACCAATCCTATATGTCATCACAGTAGGCCCTGTCCCAGCGCAGCTCCCTACGGCATAGAGATAGAGCTAGAGTCTAGTGGCTAGGCCGAAGACCACAGTACCACTTCCTCCCCCTGATACCCTACCCGCACCAAGCATGCTAAGACCGAACGATACGAAAGGTGCTAGTATGAGGAATGATCCCAGACCTCCAGTCCTTTCCATTCCACACACCAACGAAAACAATCACATGCCTAACAGTCATATCCTAGCATAGCGAGTATGCATGAACAATAATAATAACTGAAAATAAAAGACGACATGCGAGTATGCACAAACATCATACCATAGAATCATGATTATTAACAATGTTTTACTGTTTATTAGATTATTAGGGTTTAGGTTCGATTCCCTTACCTGACGCTTGATTGATAGTTCGCTCCGCGTCACAAGGTCCAAACGTGCTATCACAAGGTCCAAACAATGTTAGGTTTAATTAGAATAGTTTTCCTTAGGTTTACGTTGGTCAAAAAACCAACTGGGTCAAAAACACTCTTCACAGAGCAGACTGGTCACAGGTACCATCGCAGCACTGTGGGGAAAATCTGCGACCGGTATGGTCGACTGATATGTCTCTGGAAGACCATACATCTGGTTCTCGCCTTCCGTCGGTCACCCCCTATTGATCCTAGGGTTTCTCCTACACATTCTAGGTCTGAGCACTGAGTTAGAGTTGTTTCCAACTCCATTTAAGTCCTAGTTTCGATGATCTTCAACCTAGAACTTGAATCTAGGGTTTACCACTAATTTAGGGTTTATCGGCAAACACAGGGTTTAGATCAATACCTGCTTTACATGGTATTGATCCAATTATAACTAATCATCCTAGAATACTTAATGTAGAGGAAGGTTTAAGTACTTACCGTCGACTCGCGGTAATGTGTTCTTCATCGAACGGTAATGGCGGCTCTTCCCTCTCCTTCCTAGCTTCTTCTCCTTCTTTAACCTCTTTCTCCTTTCTAGGGTTTGTGAGAATCAATGGAAGAGGTTTTAGGAGGTTTAAGGGTCCTTATATAGACTAGGGTTAGGTTTAGGAAGCCTCCTAACATTAGAAAAGTCCTTCGGTTTGAAATTTAGAAAGTGGAACCCATAGAGATCCATTTCTGGATCCATGCTGCGCAGGCCATACCGGTCGACTATCGACCGGTACCATAGACTGGTACCATCAACCGGTATGAAGTTTTTCATACTTGAATTGGTCTGATTAGTCCGATTTCATACCTGGTTGTCATCCGCTCATCCCGTCTGGTCCAGTGATGATTGGAAGACCTGTTATGACATGAAACAAGGTTTAAATCGGGTTCATGGAGTGCGGGTCTTACACGTGGGGTCGGATATCATTCGACCCTACGTGCGACAACACGTGTTCTTGGTCAACCTTTCACTCTTAAGTCCATTCCTTCATGTTTGGATCCTTTGGCTTACTATCATGGTCCATCCTATGATTGTTCTATGGCTCAAAACTACAATTTATACACTATTCATTGTCCATAATGATTTCCTCCATGGAATCCCTTAGAATTTGTCCATGGATGGATGATTTGGGTTTACCCTAATCCTATCTTCTTCATGAACTATTCTAGGTTCTTAATTCATGTAGGGAATTAGGTTCATACCTTAGGTTTTTCTGAGATTCAGAGGTTTCTCTAAACTTCCTCTCTTCCTTGGCCTTCTTCTTAAATTCTTCTTCTCTTCCTTCTCTTCTCTCTCTCTCACTTTCAATTGGAGTTCTAAAAGGATGAAATAGTCTAAGGGACATCCTATTTATAGAGGAAAACCCTCCAAATATGCCCTAATGAGTTTAGGAAAGAACCCCCTTCGGATTAGGAAGGTTTCCTAAATTCAGTTTGTGACTGGGTTCCGTAGGGTCGAATGTAGGGTCGTAGAATCCATCGACCCTAGGTTTTTTAAAACATGCGACCCCACAACCAAAAAGTCATGGGTTGGACTCTTTTGAGGTGGGGTTAGTCACACCTATTTAGGCATGCGACCACACACTCATATTTGACTGTTTTTGAGTTAAATTTCATACCTGGTCTTGTGGTTTCTTCACGCACTTGGTCCACTTGGCTCGACCTTGATAGGTAGACCTGATACAAGGTGGTAAGACCGATTAGTTTGATATGGGTCTTACAGTGGGTGTAGGAAATTTTATCACCAAATGGTATGTGGACGGGACAGACCGCAAGGCATGGAGTCCTAGTCGGTCGAGTAAACTATTATATGAATAAGGTACATTGACGACCAAGAAGTTCATCATAACACGCGACTCCTTGGGGTAAGAGCCAGCCCGAATTGGAAGCAGAATGGAGCCTTTGACTGTCATGAGGTCTCCGGAGAAGCTGATCAGTGGATAATCCACTGGCACGAGGCAATCTTGAGATATTTCTATGCATTGAAAGGCCTGCCAATATATTATGTCCGCAGAGCTGCTAGTGTCCACCATGATCTTGTGCACGTCACTGTCATCAATGCGCAAAGTAATAACAATGGTGTCATTATGTGGGACTTCCAATTCCCATAGGTCTTTTTCACTAAAGATTAAGAAGTCCCCAGTTCTCATCCTTTTACCAAGCCATTCGGTGGACTTTACACTCCTTGCATAAGGCTTCTATGCCTTGGAGGATGTGTTGCCCAATGCGGGGCTGCCGATGATAGTCATCGCCTTCCTTCCCGCTCATGCATGGTCAAATCCTGGATTGTCTTCCGAGGCCGAAATGGGCATTGCGGCCAATACAGTTCGATCATCTACGAATTGGCTTTTAATGTCTGACCTACTACCAACGTTGTCTTGATTCAGTGCCCTTACAGGGGGGATGTAGTCCTTTGGCATGACACGAATGGCATTGACGAGGTCGAAGGGACAATCGACGAGCTACTCAGGGGGATCCAACACTAAGTGATGGAGAGGCGGCCTCGTCTGATCCTGTCGACGACGGGCAATTCTAGGGTCGGTATGCACGAGTTGTCGTCCTCTTGTATCTAATGTGTTGAGGGTTCTCCCGACCTCGTGCACTTGTTGGGGGACTGGATCGGGGGCCAGGGCAAATTAGGCTCCGATGAAGCCGACCACCCTTTGCGCTAGAGTAAGCACCCTTTCTTGTCTTTCTCCGAGCCTCGAGGCCTCTTCCACTCGTCGGTCTATGTGTCTTCTATCATTTTATTCTCCTCTTCTTTCATTGTAAAATGGTTCCCGTCGAGCATCCCGCCTATGCCCCATGTCTGCCGCTCTTCCCATCTATCTGTGCCTCTCCCATATGGGGGATTCCTCTCGAGGGGGCAGAGGGAGTGCCCTTGCGTCTTTTCGAACTACTGCTGGCACTCTGGGTGCATCGCGACCACATATTGACTGTAGTATCCCCTCCTGATGAGATCTTTGATTTCAACTTGTAAATATCGGCATTCATCTGTGGTGTGTCCGATGTCGTGATGATACCAACAATACTTGTTCGGATTCCACCTCCAGGCCTCGGTCACAATTTTTTGCGGTCTCTGAAGGTAATCTTTTTCAATTAACGTGTACACACCCAACGGATGGTTCAAAGGAGTGTAATCCTCAAATCTTCTCAATGTCCCCCTGGCTCGCGCTTCTTCCCTCCTGGACCACTTATGCTCACCAGGCTGTACAACTTCCTTTGTCTCGTTTCCCTTTTTGTCGGTGGGGGCATGTACCCTCTTATTGGCCTCGTAAATTTCGTTTGCGGTAGCAAACTTCTCCCAGCAGGCTAGGAGCTCCTGGAAGTCAGCCGGCTCTTTCTTGGCAATGGAGAATCTGAGCTTTTCGTCAATTACTGCTGCTCTAAGGGTGGCGAAATGGATAGGATCATCGATGTCCTTAAGTTAAAGCACTTCTAAATTAAATCTGGCCAAGAAAGCCCGCAGGGACTCCCCTGGTTGCTGTTTCATATTCATCAGATGTGCGTTAGTCTTCCACTGTACTCAGCTCCCTTGGAAGTGCATTTGGAATGATTTTCTTAACGTCTGGAATCCGTCAATCAACCTAGGGGGAAGGTTGTTAAACCACATCCGAGCGGCACCCTTTAGGGTCAACGGAAACACCCAGCACATGATCGCGTCTGGATTGGCATGAAGCCTCATTGCTCCCACGAAATGGTTTAGGTGTTCGAATGGGTCGATGGACCCATTGTAGGTGTCTATGGGCGGCATGTTGAAGCCCTTGGGTAGGAACACTCTCATGATAACATCGGTGAGGGGGTTATCCACTTAGTAATCTTTCTCTATCTTGGCGTTATGGTCGTTCCTCTCCATAATTTCGATCTTCAGTTGGGGCCAGACCAGTTGATCTTCAATCCACGCAACTATCTCCATGTGCATCGGGGCTCTTACTCCATCATTAGGCGGTGTGACGGACTCTGGAGGTGGGGTGTCGTCTTCAATGTCTTCAACCCGTCGTTTGACTTTTAGGTATGGCCCCAACCTGTCCCGCACGGGTATCCGACCTCGCTAAGCTGTGGAGCGGGTCCCGTTTTCTTCTTGACTAGCGCGAGCCTCCCTTGCCTCTCCCTCTGCCTGGGGCCTTCGAGGCTGGCCTTGCCGAGGGGACTCTAGTAGAGGATCGTTTGGAGGGGCTGGCCAATATGGAGGAATAACCCCAACAGAGGGAATGTCCCCAACAAGGAGCTACGAGGTGGCACCCATCGATGGGTGTTGGGTAGCCTGTAGAGCTCTTGTTACTTCTTCTAGCTGTTGTATTATAGCATCAAACTGCTCATAGGTGACATAATCTGGTGATAGAGACTCGGCCACAGCCCTTTTTCCTTTTCCTCTGAGCTGGTCTTCCTTCTGGCCGATCGGTACCGGCGAGTTACGTGGGTTAAGGTTGACCGTGTGGCTTCTCGTCCTCCGAGGACTCATGCTCAAAGATTTCTTTCTGAAGTTAATCTTTCGACTTCGAAATGCTCAGTAGGCCCCACGGTGGGCGCTAAACTGTTTCAATCAAATTCCGTATCCAAGGTCAGCGATGCTGAAGGGGCCTACGAGACAAAGATAAGAGACAAGAGAGGGGCGAGCCTTATGGCCCCGGCTCCACTCCGATGCCAAAGTTAAGAATCTATGAACAGTCAATGGGCCCGGGATCCGAGCCCACTTTTAATGTGGTGGGGCAAGAGAGAAATCCCGAGTCTAAAATGTCAGAGCAAAAATCCCAAGAATGAGTAATTAATGATTGTGTCCTTGAATTCTCGGGATTTGGTCCGGACCGGAAGGCCAGGCCGGGTGACGAACCACTATATCCAGGTATGAGAAACGATGTGTAAAAATGTAATTTTTACATACCGGTCTCAGTTTCGGTCTCACTCAGAGTGAGACCGATATGTGCAACCGGTATGTATTTCTCGAGTGGAGTCGAACTCCAACGGGTCCCACACTCTGAATCGAGTTTAGAAAACCTTTTAGACGTAGGAGACCTTCCTAGAATGGTCTTCCACTATATATATACACATCATTCCTTCTCCTTAGATCATTTCCAAACATTCTCAAACCCTAAACCGTCTGGAAGAGATCTGAGAAGGAGCAAGGAGGAAGGAGACTGTGCAAGAAGGGGGATTTTTCCATTGGAGGAGAGCACCTCCATTTAACAAACACCGATAAGTGCTCAACCTCAATATTGATGTTAGGATTTTGGATCGAAGCCGTGAAACAGCGTAACGATCCAAAATCCTAGAACCCCAAAACCCTAGTTCTCATTGAGATCCAATCTAAGAAGGATGCGACGAAATAATCGAAACCTAGATGACTAAACAAGTATTTGGACCTTAGAATGGTTTAGGAAGAACCCTAAAAACCAAGCCGATGACCGACGGAAGAGGGAGGTCCGAGATTGGGCTCTCTGGCTGGACAATAAGTCATGGGGTATGGTCCTGCGGTATATACCGCAGACACATATCGGCTACAGTGTACTGAGACCGGTATCGAGACCGGTATATATCGCAGCATATACCGGTCTCACTATACTGAGACTGGTACTGCAACCAGTATGCTTACCGAAGCCTATTTGCTTGGTCAAACTTGGTTCTGACCAATTGGAACCCTAGCAACCAAATCTTAATCTATAAATATGATCTTGTAGGACTTGTAGAAGGCGTGAGTGGACTCTGTGACATAGAACGAACTTGCAATCACGTGTCAGGTAAGGGACATGACCCCAAACCCTAAGTAACTAAATAACAGTAAACTGTTGTGATCATATCTGTTACTGTGATTATTGTTGTTGCTTGTGCATTTTACATGTCATCTAGTTATTTAAATTTTATTATCTGTTCATGCATATTCGTATGCTAGGATGCTGTTTGTTTAGGCATGTGATTGTTTTTCGTTAGTGTGTGGAATGTGAAGGGGAGTGGAGCCCTGGATATATCCTCACACTAACACCTTTTCGTATTGTCGTCTACCTTAGAGGGCTTGGTGCGAATAGGGTATCAGGGGGAGGACGTGGGATTGTGGCTCCGCCTGCCCACCAGACTCGAGCCCTATCTCTATGTCGTAGGGAGCTGTGCTTGGGTAGGGCCATAGATATTGTGATGACATATAGGATTGGCTGAAAACGGAACCCACTTGCAAGCCCTTGCCAATAGGGATTTAGGTGTTGGTGCGGTGTAGGGTATCAGGAGGAGGACGGGGGATGGTGGCTCAGCCTGCCCGTCAGACTCTAGCTCTATCTCTATACCAGAGTGAGTGATGTGGGGCAACAGCAGTAGTGTGGATAGAAGCCTGACTGTTGGGTGTGCTCACACTTTCGTGCATGGAGGTGCGGTGATTGCCAAACCTTACCATAGCATTTTGTAAATTATACCTGACCCAATTGTAATGTTACCTCATGCATTTTGTATGTTGCATTGGTTTTGTATCTAATACGTGTTTTACTTGAGGCTGCTGCTCCATATGTAACAGGACCACCAGAAGTAATAGAAACACCCCCTGAAGAAGGTCTCAGAGATTGCTTGTCTGACTGATGATGGAAGCTTGGCTGTGCTAGGCGGGGGGTGAATTGATTACAACCAACCTATAAAAATGGAAAAGCCAAACCCAGTCAAGCTAATTTCTTCTCTATAATTATGCATAATTAAAGCCACATATCTTCAATGACTGGAAAGAAAAATCTATGTTAAGTCAGAGACTGGGGGAGAGAGGAGGGGGGGGGGAAGAAAAGAATTCACTCTAGGATCCTGACTTCTTTGAATAGGGACTGAGAAGTGCCTGTTGTCCAAGGTAGCTTCCTCACCTGCCAACTTATTTTGCAGAAGAGGAAGGAGGTCACTCCCTGGCAAATTTCTAGAGGAGATTTTATCGGAGTCATCACAAAATACAGATTTCTAATTGCTATGTAACAGAAGTTTCACGACAGATTGCAAAGTATCCCTTGATTGAAGGTCAATATCATCCTGCTTTGCTGAGTTGATACAGACGGGATCCTCATAAGCTTGTAATGGAATTTTTTTTTTTTTTTTTTTTTTTTTTGGGTAAGTTGCCTGTAATGGAATTGCTAGATCATAATTCTTGGGAAGCTGGGGGCACCAAGGGAGTGCGCCATCTTGATATTGGCACTGTGGAAAAACTACATAATCTTCAGTTGTATAAAAAGTAGAAGTTGATTCGAAATGACTTGAAATTGTATTAGCAGGATTAGCAGTCTTGTGGTTTGCCTGCAGAGATCCTCCTACCATAGCTGATGATGGAGATTGAAAACACACCCCCACGTTCCAAGACTGCCGAGAACCGAAACTTCCAGAGGAGCAATCAGATAATTCAAAAGAATAATCACTCAAACATCCATTGTTTGGTTCTTGGAACTCGATCTTATGAGTGCCCACTTACAGAAATCAGAATTTTCTAGATCTATGAAAAGAGAAAAAAATACAAAAGACTGGACAAACAACTTCACTAGCATCTAGAACTGATCTGTTACCAGCTTTTATCTTAATTGGCAGCAGAACAAAATGAAAGTTTTTCTTTTTTTGGTGAATTCCCCTAGATGAAGAGCCACGGAAAAAACACATAAAATCAGAGAAAAGGATGAAGCAGAAATTGGAATAAACAACATACTTTGAATTCAAATGTTTTATTGGAGAAATAGTGTGTTTCTCATATTCTACAAGACTTCTAACACAAGATACCAATTTAAATGCATAATCTCGTCAACCTTTTATATTATTCCTAAGATGCATAGAGATGAACAGCAACTTGATACACCGAAAACCCAAAATATATTCTAAAAAAAACTGACAAAAATCCATCATAAATAATTACTTAATTAAAAAACAAATATCTGTCCATTTTGTCAAGATAAAATTAGAATGTTTACTGTAAAAAGTTGAATCCCAACTATAAAAGGGAGGTCCGTTATTAAATCAAGAACTGAAATGAGTCCTAAAGTGAAGTCTTTTCATTTTTGTCATCAGAAATATGGAATTTTCTGCAATGGGTATCAGAAGCTTAAGCGTGAGATACTGGCATAAATTCACAACCCCAACAGGCCTTTAATTATTCCCAAAATGGATAGGGATGAAAAAGCAAACACATTTTCTCATTTCCACTAGAAAAGAAAACAGTATGGCCCCTGGATGCCTTCACTTCCACAAAATTAAATTAACAATGAAAAAACAGTTCACTGAATGTGTAATGTAAAACCAAAAATAGAAGTTAGGAAACTGCAACAAAGACAACTATATTTAAAAATATCCAATAGCAAATCTACAAACAACGATTGTATGACAGTGAGATGAGAGTTTAATCTTTACAAGGTTTTGTGGGTCTCACTTTGTAATCGGTCAGGATTCAACAACTCATTATAATAATTGAACGGAGGAAATCTGAATATAACAATATAGAGAAATATTTTCACCATACCACTCACCCAGACAGACAGAGGAGAGAAAGAGAGCGAGAGAGAACCTTCTGCTTCGCATTTCTGTCTGGGAATTTCTGATTTTTCACTGTTTGACATATCGGACTGGAAGAAACTGCGATTTCTTTAAGGGAATCTTTGAGCGACCATTTTACCATATCTGATGATAAGGAAAAGCATGATCACTGTTATCCTAAAAGTACATGCTTAGTCACATATGATATTCTCAGTGACGCCCGAGCAGAATCAAATGTGATTAATGTTGAAAATCGGAGGAAAAAGGCGGATTCCTTTGTGGGTTTGGATGAGAAAAGAATAACTAGGTGGATTTACGAGGGACTCAATGAGAGATACACGCACGGCTGCACTTGCTCACCGTATTTAGTTTCAACCAAATCTGTATCTCCCACAAAATTCAACTTCGAGCAACAATGGATCATATAGTTTTATTTTAATTAGAAATTCATGTATTTAATGTTACGGAAGAAGCTGATCTTGGATTGCTTTCAGTATGGTTGCATCATGCGATTTTCAGCTTCAGCAGTGCTTCATTGTCCACAAACCAAAACTGTTGAGCAGAAGACAATGTCTTTTCTCCAAGATTCCACCAAAATCAACCATCTCCTCCAAATCCACGCTTTTATCCTCAAAAGCTCACTCGACACCAACAAATTCATCCTCGCCAAGTTCTTGCGTCGACTCTTCTCCTGTTCTTCAAACTTACAATACGCCCGCTCGCTCTTCGATCCAATCCCATCACCTGATGCGTTCATCTGGAACACTATGATCCGGGCTTACTTAATTGCCCAAAACCCAGAAGAATCCGTGTCTCTTTTTCTTCAGATGCGGCTTCGAGGAGTAGCCATTGATAGTTTTACTCTGTCTCTTGTTGCTCAGGCCTGTGGAAGATACAATGATACTAGAACTGGTTTAACAGTCCATACCCAAGTTTTCAAAATTGGGTTTGATTCAGATTTGTTCGTTCAGACGGCTCTGGTCGAAATGTATGCGAGGTTTGGGGATGCAGAGATTGCACGGAAAGTTTTCGATGAAATTACCAACCCGGATTTGGTTTCGTATAATGTTTTGTTAGCTGAGTATGTAAGGGGTGGGGAGTTTGATTTAGCGTGCGAATTGTTCGATAAAATGCCTGACAAAGACTTGGTCTCTTGGAATACTATGATTCATGGGTATGCAGTGCATGGTGATGTTGGGGCTGCGAGGCAATTGTTCGACCAGATTAGTGAGAAAGATTTGGTTTCATGGAGTTCGATTATTACAGCCTATGCCCAAAACAAGCAATCCAGTGAGGCATTGAGGCTGTTTCATGAGATGCAATTGGCACACGTGAAGCCTGATGGGATGACCATGGTTAGCGTCTTGTCTGCTTGTGGAGATGTGGGAGCTCTAGGCATGGGCAAGATGGTTCATGAATACATAGAGAGAAATGGCATCGATATAAATGTGAAACTAGGGACTTCTTTGGTGGATATGTATGCAAAGTGCGGGGACATTGAGAATTCGCTCCAAGTTTTTTATAGGATGGATGGGAGAGATGTCTTGATTTGGAATGTTATGATCATAGGACTTGCAAACCATGGGCTTGTAGAGGCTGCATTGGATTATTTCTTGAAGATGATAGAGGAAGGAATCAAACCGAATGATGTCACTTTTGTTGGTGTGTTAAGTGCGTGTAGTCATGCTGGTCTTACTTGTAGAGGACAGATGTATTTCACATCCATGAGTGATGTTTATGGTGTGATTCCTAAGGTTGAACACTATGGATGCATGGTTGATATTTTGGGACGAGCAGGGTATCTTAATGAGGCAAGAGAACTCATTAGGAGCATGCCCTTTGCACCAGATGCAATTGTCTGGAGGGCTCTTCTTGGTGCCTGTAGAATCCACAAGAACGTGGAACTAGCAGAAGAAGCTATAGTAAATCTTTTGGAGTTGGAGCCTCATGTGGATGGGAATTATGTTCTTTTATCAAACATATATTCACAAGCAAAGAGGTGGGATGAGGTTGTCAAATTCAGGAGGATGATGAAAGAGAAAAGAATCCACAAGATTCCTGGGAGTAGTTCTATCGAAGTAGACAACATAGTTCATGAGTTTGTTGCTGGTGACAAATCACACCCGAAGTCAGAGGAGATCTATGCAATATTGAAGGAGATGATTGATCAATTAAACCATGTTGGATACAAACCATTAACATCTTTAGTTTTACAAGATGTGGATGACTAAACAAAAGTTGATGCATTAACTCATCATGGTGAGAAGCTAGCAATTGCCTTTGGGCTTCTGAGCACTGATCCAGGATCCCTTATTCGTATAGTAAAGAACCTCTGAGAATGTGATGACTGTTATTTGGCCATTAAGCTTGTTTTGACAAGAACCACTTCCATCATTTTTGTTGAGGGTTCTTGTTCTTGCAGGGACTATGGTGAAAGAAAGGCTAGGACTCAAATTGTTTATGATGTAAAGAACAGGAGATCTATGCAATGTTGAAGGAGATGATTGATTGATTATAACATGTTGGATACAAACCATTAACATCCTTAGTTTTACAAGATGTGGATAACTAAACAAAACACAATGCATTAACTCCTCATGGTGAGAAAGCTAGCAATTGCCTTTGGGCTTCTGAGCACTGTTCCGAGATCCCTTATACGTATAGTGAAGAACCTCTGAGAATATGATGAATGTCATTTGGACATTAAGCTTGTTTCGAGAAGAATTACTTCCATCATTTTGTTGAGGGTTCACGATCTTGTAGGGACTATGGTGAAAGAACAACTAGGACTTAAATTGTTCTGATGCAAAGGTGGTTCTGGGTTTTGCTTATATTTAGCTTCCTGTGGTCATTTGATGGAGGTTTATAATAGTTGGCCTTGTTAAGTTTTAGTTATGTAGTCTATGTGCTAGTCTTGGTTAGGTGTCACCTAGCTTAGTGATGTTTAGTTTCCAACTTTAATTAGATTAGAGTTTCCTTATTTACTTCCAACTCTTGTCATGTCGATTCCTTTTGTTGAGTCCTTTATTATTACAAATAAAGTTAGAGGTGAGGGGGAGAAAGTCAATTCAACACTCTCTCCCCTTTCACGGTTTCTCTCTCTCTCTCTCTCTCTCTCTCTCTCTCTCTCACAATCCTTTCTCTTGATCTCAGTTCACCTTCTAACTTGTTTCATGGTATTAGAGCCTCTCTGATCAGATTAACAGCATCAACTATTACTGTTTTAAGAGTCCCCTCAATTCTCCTTCCTTT
>CM053270.1:21743418-21940074 GCA_028583415.1 Protea cynaroides
TTTTTCTTCTCTTTTATTCCTTTACTTGTTGCTGTCCCCATGGATTGAAGAACTAATTCTTGTTTCATGGAAGGCTACTAGCTAGGGGATTAATTTGTCTATATCTATACAATCTGCTCAAAACAAAGATTATTTTTATGGAAGCAGATGGAGATATTTTTTTTCTAATAAATAGATCAATTTTCTATTTCGATTTTCTAGTTGTTGAGCAGTAAGTTTCTAGTTGATCAAACAGCTCGAAATATTTTTCCTGGCAGCAGATTACGATTGTTTTTTTGATCAATAGTTTTTGGATGATCCGGCAGTTGATCCATACAGGCATATCGACATTGCTGTGCTTTTTTGATTGATCAGACAGATCAATACTTTCTTAATCCATATGTTCCTTTCTGTTATAGGAGCATATCAGCATCTAATCTGTTTCTGAACCAAATTTTTTTCCTGTTGCTATTTTTCTTGTTGAACAACATGATTTTTCCTTCAATTCTATATCCATCTTCATAGTAGATCAACTAGGTTTTTGTGGCCATTCCGCTCCTAATGCCTTACAGTATTTTCTTTTTTTATGGATCTGACTTTTCTATTAGTGATTTCTGATCATGATGGTTGCTGTCTCTATTGATCAGTAAGGATTGCTTTTTTTTTTTTTTTTTTATTAGTTGCTGTCTCCGTTAGTTGTTATGTTCTCTTGGGAGGAGTCCTTTGTTTACAAGGACTGTTCTCTATATTTAGATTTGTCTGTTGGATTCACGGAAAACGGGGAAATTTTGTTCCTCCTTTTCTAGGCTCTACCCAAGTTCTACAATCTGCGTGATTTGAAGACTAATGTGGACTTTGTTCATGTTTATATCACTTCCATTAAGTTGACTGACTTCTCTAATTACCTGTTTTGGGCAGAGGTTATGAAGGTTTATATCAAGGTTTATATCATTGCCTGAGATAAACTGGACTATTTGTCAGATGATCCCCCTGATTTTGTGGATACGACTTATGCTACTTGGATCCATGAGTATGCCACTCTCATGGTCTACGTATTTAATAGCATGAAGTCCTCTATTGATGCTAATGTCATGTTCCACACCATTGCTAAAGTTGTTTAGAAAAACTTGAAAGAGAGCTTTGCTCAAGATATTAACTTGTCATATGTACGATTTAAATAAGCATAATTGTAAATAGCACAACAAGTCCATTGCAGAATTTATAATACTCTCAGAGGTAACTGGGAAGATTTAAATGTCCATCAACCTCTTACTACTGTTCTTACTACTCTGAAGACTCAGCGTGTAGAATTTCAAGTGGCTACCTTCCTCTCTGGTCTTAATTTTGAGTTGCAGCCTTCAAAAGTTAACTTCTTGTCAGTGATAAAGTTTGCACCTTGAATGAGGCCTTCTATCGTGTTAAGCGCATCATTTCTACCACCTTCTCCAAATCTGATGAAGCCTCTACCGAAGACAATTTAACATTCTTTGCGGGCAATAGAAACTGTGGTCATGATACTTTAGTAGAGGTCATGGTTCTTCGGATCAAACCTATGCGTATCTGGTTTTCACTGTGGCAAGCAAAATCGTACTGTTGATTGATGTTCGTTGAAGCATGGTAAGCCTCCTTTGTGGGATTCCGAGTCTCCTTCTCAATTTGTAGGTACAGCTGTCAAGTCTAATGGTGATACTCATTCACCCGCTCCTTCTGATGATGATTCTTCTTCCTTTGTTTCCATGTCTAAAGAGGATTTTCATAGCATGCTTAGTTGTCTCAATCAACTAGATACTCAGGGCTCTACTTCCAATTCTCCTGCTACATTGGCTCATACAGGTACTATTGCCTTAGTTGCATCTACGACCTCTACTCATTAGGTCATTGACTCTGGTGCTTCTTCTCACATGGCTGGTAAGGTCTTCGTATTTTCTTATTTTGACTGTTGCCCTCAATAATCCAATGTTTATTTAGTTGATAGCTCTTCCGCCCAAGTTTTCAGTATGGATGATGTCTCTTTGTCCCCTACTTTATCATTGTCCCTGTTTTTCATGTTTATTGTTTACCCATTAATTTACTTTCAGTTATTACTTTGGCAAAACCCATTCCAAATTATGCGGATCCTAATTCTTAGGAGAACCCTAAGATATATTGGAAATTTGGGAAGAACTTCCAAATATGGACCAATGATCCACATGGATTATCCATCAGCCCATACAGATCATTCACTCTTAGTTTTCTTAGATCATCCATATCCATATCCATATCCCACATCCATATCCATACCCATCATTCATATACATAGAATTCTCAACCAATTAAGCATAAATTTCAACTTGAACAATGAACTTAATCAAACCAAGTGTAAATCACAAGCATAAACTTTAATCACATCTGAACTACGATGATGAACTTGATTTTTGAAAGATTCCTGAGATAAGTAGGCAATCTGAAAGATTCCAGATTCAGTTCAATGATATCAAACCATAAGGTTTTGGTTTGTTCAATCAAAAGAGTTTAGAATAGGAAAGGCATAGGAGACCAATCTCGATCGGGTGGTTTAGGTTCCTAACACCTTCCCATAATTGTAACCTAACGCTTACCCCGATCTCTGATAGACCAAAAAGCTGATCTAAGGGTCATGAGTAAACAGAATTATTATCCTATGATGAGACTATATTTGAGGTCCTAGATTTTAATTTAGATGGTGACTCCAAAACAATTTTAAAATCCTGAGGAAGATGTGAATACCCTCATTAGTCCTTACAATGAGAAACAAGGCTTTGTTGAGCACCAGAATCGTTATGTTGAGGTGATACGCTTCACTCTCCTTGCCCATGGATCCCTTCCACAATGGTTTTGGCATTAATGCCTTCGACACTGCTATTTTACTCATTAATCATCTCCCTTCTCGAGTCACTAATGCTCTTTCTCCTTACCAGCTCCTTCATGGTCAATCCTCTAACTACCTCTTTCTTAAGACATTTGACTATCTCTGTTTTCCCTTTCTGCGTCCCTACAAACATTATAAAATGGATCTTCGGTCTGGTCCATGCATCTTCCCTGTGTAAAACCCTTTCGACACTGGCTATCATTGCCTTGACACTGCCACTAACCACCTCTACGTTGTCCACCATGTCTGTTTTGATGAAACCTACTTTCCCTTTGCATCCCCATCTTTTCTTGGACCGCTGCCACCACCCATCACACCCCACCTACCCCATGGCTTGCTGCCCCCATCATATCTCCCTCACTGCATGATCCATCATCCGCACTACCCCACATCGAACCCCTCCATCTTGCGGCCTCCCCATCACGCTCCCCCACTCTTACCCATGGGCCCCACCTCTCCACCCACTTGCCAATGCTCATGCCACCGTTTTATTTTTTGTTCCACTTATTTTTCAGGATCTTAATGTCCTACAACTTGTTAAGATCGCACAATGGGCTAGGCCCACTCCCCCCCTCCCCCAAGAAAAAAAAAAAAAAGAAAAAAAAAAGGGGGGTTTATGGTAATTGATTCCTTCAATAGTATTGGTCCTTCCTTTCCATTATTCCCATGAAGAATTTCGAATATCATTTCTTCTCCATTGAATCTTGACAAATGATCAGGAATTACAGTGAGGAATGAGAATGTATATATGATTCTAGAATAATTTCATATTCGTTATGAAACAAAATGATTTGATGAACTCCTTTGAATCTGTCTTGAACTTAGATGGTATTATCACCAGAAAATTGCAGACTTCATTTTGTGGGTCACCTAATTTTATTCAATTTCTGGGCACAATCCAATTCATTGTTTTATTTTTATAAAAGGGACAGTGGTCATCGGCATGCCCTCACAAGAAGGAGTGCAACATGGATAGGGATCCTCTGTAGTGAGGCCACCAATGTAGTGAGGATCCCACTCACTAAAAGTCGATCCGCGTGTATTCCAATGCACTTTGAGCGGATCAGGATACATGTTGATCCACTTTGAGTGGGTGGGATCCTCAATACAAGGGTGGCCTCAGTACAGAGGATCTTTTTTCAGTGCAACACGCCCTTTAACAACTGCCATCTGTTAATGTTGGTGGAACTGAATACTATGTATAAATGGTACTCATCTATATACAGTGAAAAAAAAATCAAAGACTATCTAAGAATTGTTGCCGATCATGGACATATATACAAGAGGTATGTCTACATATTGGAGGCTATGTTTTTTTTTTTCTTTTTTTTTTTGGGGGGCGCGGGGGAGGGGGGGTTTAAATGAAACGGAGAGAATTTTTGAAGTGCCCACAAAAGATCTACTTTATATACAAACACATGGAAAAATGAATTTTACATCCCATACCTTAAGAGGAGGATACTGATGACTTTACTAGTATATTTTTCTCCAACAATAATCCTGGAGAAGGAGAATGCGAGCGCTTTTTATGACCATGGTCAATGGTCGTCATATATGTGTGGCTTAGATTTAATTGTATAACCATGGTACATTTGGTTGTAGGGAAAACTAAGGGAAATGAATTGAAATTTTCGAACTTATAAATGAAATTTTTGTACGATCATCACATATGTGGTTTAGATTTAATCGTACAACTACGGTCCTGTTTAGTTTTCTCTATCCACTATTCTCTCTTTCTTTTTTTTTTTAGGAAACTTTTGTATGGTCATTACATACATGGCTTAGATTCAATCTTACCACTATGGCCTTGTTTAGTTTGTTCTATCCGCTTTGTTTTTTTGGCTTCTCAATTAGCTCAAGAGTAATGTGACAGGAAAATCTTGTTGAAATCAAAGTTGGAGAAAATTGTCACCATAATTTTTTGATCCTTCTACCATAGTACAATTTTTTTTTTCAACCAAAAATCTTGTCATTTAACCTGTATACTCAAAAAATTTGAAAAACAATAATGAGAACTTTTAAAAGTAAAAATGACAAGTCACTTTCAAATTAGATTTGGAAACCCATTTTTATCCCAACCTTAAATATTTTGGTAATAATAACACAAAAATT
Organism: Protea cynaroides; assembly: GCA_028583415.1. Classification (NCBI taxonomy): domain Eukaryota; kingdom Viridiplantae; phylum Streptophyta; class Magnoliopsida; order Proteales; family Proteaceae; genus Protea; species Protea cynaroides. The sequence continues at coordinate 21,748,397 of CM053270.1, forward strand.
ATTCAAAAAGAAAGGTTATAATTTCTTATTCACCTCTTCCATAGAAGTTGCACCCTAATGTGAGAGCCATTTTTTTATTTGAAGTATCAAAAAAAAAAAAAAAATTTTTTTATTTTTATTTTTTGAATAACTAAAAAGTATGAAATAGAATTAAAACATACAATCAACAAAGCCAGTCTTATTTGAGGTGCATATAGACATCACATCTTGGTTGGTTTGTTCTAGCAATGCGCTAAGTTAATAATATTTATATCCACTTAAAAATGGATACAGAGGTGAGCATTGTGAATGTCCAATAAAAGATGGAAAACTTCCCACGACAAGATGACTCCTTCCTAGCTTCTTTTTTAGCTTGTGTTAGTTCCTTCGATTTTGTCACAGATTTCTAGGCTTTTGCATCCCAACAACAATGCTTCGGTGATGACCACTTACTTGTTACCCAAAAAAAATGACCTCTTACTTGATTCTCGTGTCTTAGATTTTTTATTTTTTGTTTTTTTTTTGTTTTTATTACTATAATGCCTTGGACCAGGATATGGAATTGGACGTCAAAGGGCTACTTTTTTTTTGAAAGGGCAATGATGAGGGCAATGGAAGTAATGCATACATATCTAAGTAGGGGGAGTGGCAAAAATAATGGATATAATACACACACATCCGACTTGGGGGTAGGACTCCAATCCGAGTGCTTGGAATTAACATCAGTGCCCGCTAGCCAGCTGACAGCCATCATTGTGTTGTGAACCCTTGGGTTTTTAAACACTTCTTGCAAATCATTATTGCAAAAAGCAGAACTAATTGAACATATATTGTTTCCAGCCATTGGACGACGTCCAGCGGTGATCCAACGACTGGAGTTCACTTTGTGAAAATACCAATACATAGGTGTGTGTGCCTGGTGAACTGTAACCATGAGATCACAGCTAGACGAACTGGACAAAGGAGACAATTTTTTCCTGAAATAATCTTGTTATCTAACACTCCATTTCCACCTCTCCCTATGTATGTGGAACAAAGGTCTCTATTTTTTTCTACCATAGTTGAAGAATCAGATCCGATTTAGGCTCTCTTTGGTATGTATTATAGAATTAATTATATAATACATTATAACATATGTAGTTGCTTGGTATGATTTATGATATTTATCTATAATTAAAATAAATTAATATAATCTAAAATCTATAAATAAGTTAGAAGGTTTTATCATTATTGTAATAATCTATTATTACTTCTTTACGTCTATTAATACCAAATAATTGTTATTTATGATTCATAATTTATTCTCATAGATGATATATCATAAATAACTCATAAAGGCAAATATAAACTACAGCAAAGACAACTTAAATGTCAAAGTCTCTCTAATGTCTTTTATCTTTGTTCTCTATTATCTCAAAATGAGGTGGAAAAGGCAACATATATCTTCTCTTGAAAAGTCCTGTTGGGGGAATTTCCCACATCATCGAGGAGATGGCGACAGCTAGGACCCAATCATCCATGTATACATTCCCACATGGATCTAAGAGAGCATCCATATAAATCTAGGCAATGGGTAAGGGTAAAAGTGCCATTCCCGAGCTATTATGAAGATGTTTTAGGCATCAAATACAGCAAATGGCAAAATCGATATTTATGGAAAATGCAATGTTCACTATAAATACCCCAAATCCTGAGATTTTAGGTACGCAAAACATCAATTACTCACTCTTGGGATTCTCGCTCGGACACTTTGGACTCGGGATTTCTCTCTTACCTCATCACATAAAAGGTGGGCTCAGATCCCGAGCCCATTGACTATTCACAGATTCCTAACTTTGGCATCGGAGTGGACCCAATGCCATGAGGTTCTCCCCTCTCTTGCCTCTTGTTTTCGTCTTGCAGGCCCCGTCAGCATTGCTGACCCAGGATACAAAATTTGGCCGAAATAGTTTAGCGCCCATCATAGGGCCATTGGGCGATTTGGAGTCGGAAGATTAACGTCAGAACGAAATCTTTAAGCATGAGTGCACGAAGGACAAGAAGCCACACAGTCAATCTCAACCTGCGTAACTCACCCATAAACCTTCATGACGCTAGTCGACAGGAAGGAAGACCAACACAGAGGAAGGGGAAAAGGCTGGGGTCGAATCCCCACCACCGGACTACGTCACCTATGAATAATTTGACGTCATGATACAACAATTGGAAGAAGTGAGAAGGGCTTTGTAGGCGACCCAGCACCCACCAGTAGGTGCCACCTCATGGCCCCCTGTTGGGGTTATTCCCACATATCGTCCAGCTCATCAAAACGATCTTCCTCTAGAGCCCCCTCAAGGTGGCAAGCCCAGACGGTCCCAGGCTGAGGGAGAGATAAGAGAGGCTCGCACCCACCAAGAAGAAAGCGGAACCAGCTCCACTGATCAGCGAGGTCAGATACCCTTCAAGGACAGGTTTGGACCACTCCCGAACGTCAAACAACAAGGCGAAGGTGTTCAGGACCTAGAATCCCATAATCGCACCCCACTACTGGAGGCCACTGTACAAGGTAATGACAGAGTAAGAGCCCTAATGCGCACGGAGGTAGCTACACGAATTGAAGATCAGCTGGTTCAGCTCCAGTAAAAGATTGAAGTTATAGAGAGGGCCGGTCATACCATGGAAATGGAGAAGGATTACTCAACAGACAACCCCCTCACCGATATCATCATGAGAGTGCCTTTACCCAAACATTTCAGCATGCTGCCCGTGGACATCTATGATGGATCTACCGACCCAATTAAACATTTAAATCATTTCGTGGGAGCTATGAGGCTTCATGCCAATTTGAATGCAATCATGTGTAGGGCGTTTCCATTAACCTTGAAGGGAGCAGGGCGGATATGGTTCAACAACCTCCCCCCGAGGTCAATAGACTAATTCCAAACATTAAGAAAGTCATTTCAAATGCACTTCCAAGGGAGCAGAGTGCAGCAAAAGACGAGCGCGCATCTCATGAATATAAAACAACAACCAGGGGAGTCCCTGCGAGCTTTCCTGGCCAAGTTCAACCTAGAAGTACTACAATTCAAAGACATCGAGGATCTAGTTCATTTTGCCACCCTAAAAGTAGCGATCACTGATAAAAACTTCGATTCTCCATAGCCAAAAAAGAGCCAGCCAATCTCCAGGAGCTCCTGGCTCGTTGCTAGAAGTTTGCTACCACAAATGAAATTTAGGAGGCCAATAAGGGCGTGCATAGCACCCCAGGAAAAAAAGGAGACGGGCAAGGGAGGTAGTACAACCTGGTGAACACAAGCGGTCAAGGAGAGAAGAGGCTAGAGCCAGGGTGATACTGAAAATATTTGACGATTACACTCCTTTGAACCGTCCCTTGGGTGTTGTGTATACGTTAATTGAAAAATATGGCTATCTTTAGAGGCCGCCAAAGATTGTAAACGAGGCTCGACGAAGGAATCCAAACAAGTATTGTCGGGATCACCATGACATTGGACACACCACTGATGAGTGTCGGCACTTGCAAGTTGAGATCAAAGACCTCATCAGAAGGGGATATTATGGCCAGTATGTTGACCACGATGCACCCAGGATACCAGTAGCAACTCAAGAGGAAGCAAGAATACTATCGCCACCCCTCGAGAGAGATCCCTCGTGCGAAAGAGAGGCAGAGAGAGATAAGGGGAGAACCTTGGAGAGCCGCTGACATGGGACATAGGAGAGATGCTCGACAAGAACCATTGGACAACGGAAGGAGAGAAGAGGGAAATGATAGAAGACATAGGGACCGGCGGGTCGAGGACGCCCCACGACTCGAGGAAAGAAAAGAAAGAGCACCTACTCCGGCATAGAGGGCAGTCGGTGTCATCTGAGCCCAGTTTGCCTTCGCACTCAATCCAGTCCCTCAGTAAGTGCACAAGGTTGGAAGAATCCTCAACACCTTGGAGACCAGGGTGCGACCATTGGTGCGGACCGACCCGAGAGTTGCCCTCTACCGGCGAGATCAGACTAGGCCGCCCCTCCCCTATTTAGTTTTGGATCCTCCCAAATAACTCATCAACTGTCCATTCGACCTTGTCAATGCCATTCGAGTCATCCACCAAATTATATTCCCCCCTTGAGGGCGCCAAATCAAAAGACCATTGGTAACGGTTCGGTCATCAAAAGCCAAGTCATAAATGATCGACCTGCATTGACTGCAGTGGCCACCTAGGCCTCAGAAGACAGTCTAGATTTTGATCCCACACGGGAAGGACAGAAGGCGATGACCATCACCGATGGCCCTGTATCTCCGAATCATGAAAAGAACGTTACATAAATCTAATGGCATAAACAGTTATAGCATTAAACTGAAAAGGCAAAAAACTTGCAACAACTTTAGCATATATCCAAAATTGTGACAACATTTCTAATAATAAATCCCATCACATTGATATAAAAGATACATAACCAAGCCATGCAGTTAAAAATCAGAAATGTACAATTGAATAGTATCAAACGTCCAAAAATGAAATTCATACACTAGCTCAGAGAGAGAACAAAGATAGTTTCTTTTTTTTCTTTTTTTTTGGGGGGGGGGGGGGGAGTGGGGGAAGTGGGGAAGAAGTAAAAACTCTATACAATAGCCCACTAACTACAAAATTGGATTGTGAGTCTCTTCAATTTCTCTTGCCAAAGACATCTCAAACAAGAGATAGAAGTGGTTATTCTGCACAAAGAGAGAATCTAAGATTGAATCATCTCCTACCCAAATTTTATTTAGTGACCAGCATATAGGCAAGGCCATTTAAATATTCAACAATTTCAGATCCTCTGAGCTTTGAGCTCCCAAATATTCTATCGACGAAAGTTATGGGTACCTATTTGACAAACAAAAAATCAGATCTTTATTTACAAGAAGAATCAAAGACTTGAGAGCCTATGAGATGAACAATGAAAAGAGCAAAATACAACTAAATCAGCATATAAAACAAACAAGGACCTAATGTTACTTCTGATAACATGATCTCCCTGCTCATGTGGGTAGGTGAGAGTGTTTTGGCAATTTAAGGACTGATTTGAAAAATCAACCTTGTAACCTATGATTATACAGTTATACCTCATCTCCAAGCATTGTAACAAGTAGAGCATCAGGGTTGATGTGCCTATAAAATGTAGTTATCTGCGATAAGAAAGTATCATTTGTATACTTGATATTGACTGCCAAATCCTAACCCATAGCCACACTTGTTGCAAATTCACAACTATGGCACTTTAAGGCCTATCTAATCGAGATTACAATGATTTGGGTTGTCAAAATGTTTGAGCAGAATCAACTAAGTTTAGCAAAGCTTCTCAGACACCATAGGTGTTAGCCAAGTCATGGGTGTCACACCCCAATTCCGTACTATTCAGAATGGTGAGATGAACCGCTAATAAACCAATGGTTCAACCAGGATCTCGAATAGGCTGTGTCCGTTTGCTTAGACCATACACATCCACAACCATAATCAGAGTAAATAAACAATAGCGTAAGTCTTATATATTAAATGAACTGAGAATCTAAGAATGATAACATAAATAAAATATTCAATTATCTTAAAAAATACTAAGACATAAAATAAAATAATTTAATTAATTACATCGTCTGAATAATTTAAATGAAAATCTAATCGAAAACACAAGAGTTGCACTCGCATGACGAATCATGCGACTCCATCACAACTTCAGCGTCCATCGCCATCGCATGTCCATACATCGGAGCATTTATATAATCTACTATGGTGGTACCTGCATCATCAACTAAAAATATTCGACGTCGAAAGGGTGAGCACACATCACGGCTTAGTGAGCAAACAAAACAATGCAACAAACATATGCATGCATTCAATTCATATCTTTGGTCTGGTTCATAAGTTTGCAATGTGCAATAGAAAGGTTCGGTGGCCGCCTCACCTCTATACACTAATGTGTGGAATCTCCCAATGGATCAAACACCATTGTCGCCCCCATATGCACCCATCATGGAATAGAGATAGAGCTAAAGTGCTTGGGATCATATCGCATCACACTTCCCCTGATGCCCTACCCATACCAACACGTAAGCCCCTATTGGCGAGGGCTTGCAAACTGGGCTCACAACTAACCAATCCTAATGTCAATCAGTGTATCCAAGGCCTCACCCCAGCATCCCTCAACACGTCCATAGAGATAGAGCTAAGGCCCCCTGGTAGAGTCAGAGACTACACGGTCCGAGACCACCTCCCTGGATGCCCTACGACGTAATAGTTCTGCTAAGATAATGGCGATACGATGATGTTAGTGGATAAGAATTGAGTAGAGATAGAGCTAGAGTCTAGTAACCAGGCTGAACCACAATGTCACGTCCTCCCCCTGATGCCCCACTCGAATCAAGTACACTAACCACACACAAACATTCACATGCCTATTCCTAGCATCATCATCAACATCATATTATAAATAAACAAAAATTAAATGTGCATGAACAGTAATAACAGGAATAATGGATGACATGTGATATGCACATTACAATCGTACAAACATAGAATCTTTCATGGTATTGGACTCTATAAACAAAAACAGTTTATTGTTAGTCAATTAGTTTAGGTCTTGTTCCATCATCTTTGATTGAGCGTAGATCCTCGTTCAAGCTTTATGAATCACTTTTAAATCACTAGAAAGACCTAACAAGTCGATAGATTTTAATTAGAATTAATTCTAATATATTTTAAATTAACTGAAATCGTAGGGTCGCAGGTAGGGTAGCACCTAGGGTAGCAGTTTCTGCGACCCTAGGGTGTAGGGTCGAACGTGGGGTCAGATACCATTCAAACCTACGTGCGACCACACCCTCCCTGGGACTTCTTGTCACACCCCAATTTTTGACAAACCAAAATGGTGTGATGAACTGTCAATAAACCAATGGTTCAACTAAGATCTCGAATAGGCTATCCCACATATGATAAACCAAAACACATTCCACATTAATCAGAGATAATAAAGTAAATAGCAGAAGTCTTACAAATAATGAACTGAGGTCTAGTCATGATAAATATTTAATATTCCATTTATTTCCAAATAACCAAAACATAACTTAATACATATTACAATATCCAAATACGAAGTCTAAACACTAAACATATCCATAGTTGAAACGCTCTCTTAACGAACCATGTTCGTTCTCCACAGCTTGCTCATTCATAGCCTCTACCCGTTTATATGTTGGCGTGTAGACATAATATTTAATCATAGTACCTGCAACATCAGAAACTAAAAGAATTGCACACGCGAGGGTCAGCTCTCCAACTTGAGCTCAGTGAGAAAACAAAACAATGCAACAAACATATGCATGCATTCATTCATATCTTTGGTCTGGTATATAAGTTTGCAATGTGCTATAGAAAGGATTGGTGGCCAAAGGTTACGTTTATTGACGCCTCACCTCTATACATGAGTGTGTGAAGCCGCCCAAAGGTAACGTTTATTGTCGTCCCACATGCAACCAACATGGACAATGTACACGCAAAGGTTACGTTTATTGTTGTACCGGTTGCCCATACCAACACGTAAGCCCCTGCTGGCGAGGGCTCGCAAACTGGGCTCGCAACTAACCAATCCTAATGTCAAACAGTGTATCTAAGGCCTCACCCCAGCATCCCTCAATACGTCCATAGAGATAGGGCTAAGGCCCCCCGACAGAGTAAAAAACTACATGGTCCGAGACCACCTCCCCTCATACACTACGACGTAATAGTTCTGCTAAGGTAATGGCGATACGACGATGTCAGTGGACAAGACTTGAGTTAGAGATAGAGCTAGAGTGCTGAGGCCCGGTCTATAACACCCCCCCCCCGGATACTCGCTCGCATCAAGCACACTAACCACACACATACATTCACATGCATATTCCTATCATCATCATCATCATCATCATGTTATAAACAATAAATTTAAATATGCATAAACAGTAATAATAGAAATATTGGATGACATGTTGAATGCACATACACGCATACACGCATAGAATCAGTCATGGCATCGGACTCAAGAAAAAAAAAGTTTATTATTAATCAATTAGTTTAGGTCTTGTTCCCTCACCTTTGCTTGATTGTAGATCCTCTTTCAAGCTTTAAGAATCACTTTTATATCAATAAGAAACCTAACAAGTCGATAGATTTTAGTTAGAATTCATTCCGACAATTCGAGGGTTACTGTTAAGTGGGGGTAGCAGGATGGGTAGCAGTTTTCTGTGACCCCCAAGGATAGGGTAGATGCCAGGATCGGATGTTTCATCGACCCTGGGTGCGACCACCCCTTTCCTGGGCTTCCCGAATGCTGGGGGTCGATGCAAGGGTCGGATGTTCCATCAACCCTAGGTGCGACCACCCCTTTCCGGGGCTTCCCGAATGTTGGGGGTCGATGCTAGGGTCGGATGTTCCATCGACCCTAGGTGCAACCCCCCATGGTTTGAGTCAATAATTTCATCTTATCGTCCATTGTTTCATGTTTGGGTCCTATGGCTTACTTTCACAATCCATTTTATGCTTGTTCTATGGCTTAAAACTCTAGGTTTCTTCCTTACTTTGCCTGCCATGATTTCCTTCATGAATTTCATTGAAATCCTCCCATGGATGGATGATTTGGGTGTCACACCCCAATTCTGAACCAACCAGAATGGTGTGAGTGAACCGTCATTGAACCAACGGTTCACACCAGGATCTCAATAAGACCGTATCCACTCATACAAACCATTGCACATAACCACAATCAGAATATAATAAATATAGCGAAAGTCTTTAAATAAATGAACTGAGTATCTATTGATAAATTTAAATAACATAACCAGTTATCCAAAATCCAAATATAAGATAAATATCTTTACATCACTTTAATCCAACTGAAAATAATTAAAATAAATAAAAATCCAATCAAAGGTACACGCAGAAAGAACACTCGCATGAAGCGTCATGCTCGTCCTCTCCTGCCTGTACATCCAGAGCAGCCACACCACCATACGCCGACGCGTTCATATAGTCATCCACCGTGTAACCTGCATCAACATCTAAAAACAATGTACGTACAAAAGGGTGAGCTCACAACTTAGCTCATTAAGACAATCAGACAATTTCACAATATTATGCATGAGTAACAATCATTTTATGCTGTGGTCTGATTTAATTTTGCAATGTGCTATAGAAAGGTTCAGAGGCTGCCTCACCTCTATACACAAGTGTGTGGCATCGCACACTAGATCACACCACCACCCTCCCACATGCACCCAACATGGAATAGAGATAGAGCTAAGGTACGCACCTCCCCTGATACTCTATCCATACCAATACATAAGCCCCTATTGGCTAGGGCTTGCAAACTGGGCTCGCAACTAACCAATCCTATATGTCATCAATGTAAGCTCCATCCCAATACCGCTGACTACGGCATAGAGATAGAGCTAGAGCGTGCAGACCAGGCTGGAGACCACAATACCTCACCTCTCCCTGATACCCTATCCGCATCAAGCATACTAAGACAGAACAATACGTAGGTAGACCCTATTCCAACATAACTCCCTGCGGCATAGAGATAGAGCTAAAGCATCGTGGCCAGCGCCCATATCGGAGACCACCGTGCCACATCATCATAGCCAGGTCAACGTCAACATGACATAGACCACAGTGCCACGACCTTCCCCTGATACCCCACCCGTACCAAGCCTGCTAGGATAGAATACTACAAAATATGCCAGTGTGATGAATGATCCCAGGCCCCATGCCCTTCCCACTCCACACACCAACGAAAACAATGACATGCCTAACAATCACATCCTATCATGCATGAACAATAATAATAATTGGAAATAAACGATGACATGTGAATATGCCCAAACATCACATCATATATATTCAGGGTTATTAACAATGATTTACTATCCATTAATTATTAGGGTTTAGGTCAGATTCCCTTACCTGACGCTCGTTTGATAGCTTGCTCCACATCGCAAGATCCAAACGTGCTATCACATAGTCTTACATAATATTAGGGTTCCATTAGAATAGTTCTTAGGGTTTCACATTGGTCGGAAAACCAACAGGGTTACAAAATTATACTTACAGAGCTGACCGGTTCCATGTACCAGTCGCAGCTCTGTGGGAAAAACTGGCGACCGGTATGGTCAGTCGGTCCCCACAGGCTACTCCCCGAGAGATACCGGTCCCAGTACCGGTCGCATGACCTACGACCGGTATGGTCGATCGGTATCTCTCTGGAAGACCATACACTTGGTTTTTCGACTGCCGTCGATCATTCTCTATTGATTCCAGGGTTTCCCCTACCCATTCTAGGTCTGAGCTTTGAGTTAGAGTTATCTCCAACTCATTCAAGTCTAGTTTTGATGATAATCATCCTAGAACTCGAATCTAGAGTTTGACAGCAAATTAGGGTTTAATGGCCAATTAGGGTTTTAGATCAATACCTGCTTTGCATGGTATTGATCCAACCATACAACTATCCTAGAGTCATAGAGTAAGAAGAATGAATAAAACACTTACCGTCGACTGGCGTAAGGTGAGCATCGTCGAACGGCAATGGCGGCACTTCCTTCTTCTTCCTAGCTTCTTCTCCTTCTCCAACCTCCTTCTCCTCTCTAGGGTTTGTAAGGGTTGATGGAAAGGATTTGAGGAGGGTTAGAGGTGTTTATATAGGCTAGGATTAGGGTTTAGGAAGTCTATTAGGATTAGGAAGGTCCTCGGATTAGGGTTTAGGAAAGTAGGACCCGTAGAATCTGATTTTTGGATCACAGTAGTCTGTTGCGCAGACTACACCGGTCGACCGGTACCATCGACCGGTCAACATAAAATAATGATAAATTGACCGTCTTTGGTCTGATTTCGTACCTGTTTGTCATCCGATCGTCCCATCTGGCCTGGTGATGATCGAAAGACCTGCTACGACATGAAATCAAGGTTTAGACCGGGTTTATGGAGTGCGGGTCTTACAACTCCCCCACCCTTAAAAGAAATTTCATCCTAAAATTTGCATATAGTTTTACAACTCCCCCACCCTTAAAAGAAATTTCGGCCTCAAAATTTGAACGTACCTTGATCATCGAAAAGGTTAGGGTACTCCTTCCTCATCGCGCTCTCCTCCTCCCAAGTAATTTCTTCGACATCTTGGCTTTTCCAATGCACTTTCACATAATGGATATCCTTGGTTCGAAGTTGTTGTACCTTTCGGCTTAAGAGCATCACAGGTACCACTTCAAATGTTAAGTCCTCTGTCAAGTATGGGGGGTCTACTGTCAAGATGTGCGATGGATCGCTGACATACTTCTTCAATAATGATACATGGAACACATCATGAACGCTTGACATAGATGGTGGTAGAGCCAATTGATATGCTACATTATCACATCTGGTCAATATCTCGTATGGTCCCACATACCTGGGGCATAGCTTCCCTTTCTTACCAAACCTTTTCAGACCTCGCATCGGTGATATCTTCAGGAATACCTTGTCACCCTTTGCAAACTCCAGATCTCGACGTCAGTTATCCGCATAGTGCTTCTATCGAACTTGAGCTGTCTTCACTCTTTCCTTGATCTGATCAATCACTCGACAAGTTTCTTCAACAAACTCCGGTCCTACAATTCTTCTTTCTCCCACCTCGTTCCATAATAGAGGTGTTCGATACTTATTCCCATAGAGTGCTTCACATGGAGCCATCTGAATTGTAGCCTGATAGCTGTTGTTATAAGCAAACTCGATAAGTGATAGCTTCTCATCCCAAGCTCCCTTGAAGTCTAATGCATAAGCGCGGAGCATATCTTATAAAATTTGAATAGTCCTTTCTGACTGCCTGTAAGACCAGCACTCCGTAAATCCGGTCTAAACCTTGGTTTTGTGTCGTAGCAGGTCTTCCTATCATCACCGGGCCAAATGGGACGAGCGAATGTCAAAGAGGTACAAAATCGGATCAAAGACGGTCAAATATTCATCATTTTATGTTGACCGGTCGATGGTACCGGTCGACCGGTCAGCTCTGCGCTACTGCGTGCGGAGATCCGGAATTGGATCTCTGCGGGTCCCATTTTCCTAAACCCTAATGCCTGAACCTTCCTAATCCTAATAGGGTTACTAAACCCTAATTCTAGCTTATAAATACACCCTTAAACCTCCTCAAATTCTTTCCATTATCTCTCATAAACCCTAGAGAAGAGAAGGAGGTTGGAAAGGAGAAGGAGCTAGGAAGAAGAAGGAGGTGCCGCCATTACCGTTCGACGACGCTTACGTTACACCAGTCAACGGTAAGTGTTTTAATCATTCTTCTTACCCTATGACTTTAGGTTAGTTGTGTGGGTGGATCAATACCATGCAAAGTAGGTATTGATCTAAAACCCTAAATTGGGTATTAAACCCTAAGTTGCCGTCAAACCCTAGATTCAAGTTTCGAGATGATATTCATCGAAATAAGACTTGAATGAGTTGGGGATAACTCTAACTCAAAGATTAGACTTAGAATGGATAGGAGAAACCCTGAAAATCCAAGGAGATCGATCGACGGCAGTCGAAAAACCAAGTGTATGGTCTTCCGGAGACATACCGATCGACCATACCGGTTGCTAGGTTGCTCACAGAGCTGCAACCGGTATGTTGCGACCGGTCAGCTCTAAAAGGCTGGTTTTGGACTTTGTTGGTTTCCGACCAATGTGAAACCCTAAGAAAACTATTCTAATGGAACCCTAATAATATTGTAGGACTTTGTGACTTCCCGTTTGGATCTTGCGACGTGGAGCAAGCTAACAAACGAGCGTCAGGTAAGGGAATCTGACCTAAACCTAATAATAATGGACAGTAAGTTGTTGTTAATCACCTGATTATATATGATGTGATGTTTGTACATATTCACATGCCATCTTTTAATTTCAATTATTATTACTGTTCATGCATTGATAGGATGTGATTGTTAAGCATGTGATTGTTTTCGTTAGTGTGTGGAGTGGCGCATGGGCCTGGGATCGCTCCTTATACTAGCACCTTTTGTAGCATTCTGTCTTAACATGCTTGGTATGGGTGGGGCATCAAGGGAAGGTCGTGGTACGCTGGTCTCCGATGTTGATGCTGGCCTGGCCATGGTTATGTGGCATTGTGGTCTCCGAGGTCGACGCTGGCTTGTCCACGATGCTTTAGCTCTGTCTCTATGCCGTAGGGAGTTATGTTGGGATAGGGTCTACCTGCGTATTATTTCTATCCTAGTGGGTTAGTTACGGATAGGGCATCAGGGGAGGTGTGGGAATGTCTTAGCTCTATCTCTATGCCGTAGACGGCTGTGCTGGGATAGAGCATACATTGATGACATATAGGATTGGTTAGTTGCGAGCCCAGTTTGCGAGCCCTGGCCGGTAGGGGCTTAGGTACTGGTATGGGTAGAGCATCAGGGGAGGTACGGTGGTATCTTAGCTCTATCTCTATTCCATGATGGGTGCATGTGGGCCAATGGGGGTGTGATCCATGAGGTGCCACACAATCGTGTATAGAGGTGCGGGGGCCACCAAACCTTTCTATAGCACATTGCAAACTTAAAACCAGACCACAGCATAAAATGATTGTTACTCATGCATAATATTGTGAAACTGTCTGATTGTCTTACTAAGCTAAGTTGTGAGCTCACCCTTTGTATATATACATGTTTTTAGATGTTGATGCAGGTTATACGATGGATGATTATATGAACGCTCCAGCGTATGGTGGTGTTGCTGCGCTGGATGTGCAGGCAAGAGAGGACAAGCATGACGCTTCATGCGAGTGCCCTTTCTGCATGTACCTTTGATTTGACTTTTATTTATTTTCATTATTTTTGGTTGGATTAAAGTGATGTAATGGTATTATATTTATGGTTTGGATTTGAATAATTGGATACTTATTTAATTTATCAATAGATACTCAGTTCATTATATTTTAAAGACTTCCACTGTACTATTTATATTCTGATTGTGGTTATGTGTAATGGTTTGTATGAGTGGACACGGTCTATTCGAGATCCTGGTGTGAACCGTTGGTTCAATGACGGTTCACTCACACCATTCTGGTTAGATCAGAATTGGGGTGTGACACTGCCCGTCTGTCTGAGGGTGGAATGATGTACTAAACTTCAACTTGGTTCCCATAGCTTTCTGTAATCCTCCCCAGAACTTTGATGTAAAACAAGGGTCTCTGTCAGATACTATACTTTCTGGAACGCCATGAAGTCTAACTATATTATCAACATATAACTTGGCCAGATTGTCCATGGTATACCGAGGTCTGACCGTAATAAATCGAGCTGTCTTGGTGAGTCGATCGATGATTACCCAAACTGCATCCACTGACCTTGGTGTCAAAGGTAGGCTAGTGACGAAATCCATAGTGATGCAATCCCACTTCCACGCAGGCTCTGGTAGTGGTTGCAGCAAACCTGCGGGTCTCTGCCTTTCTGCTTTAACTTGTTGATAATTCAAACATTGGAACACGAAATGAGCTATATCTGCTTTCATACCCCTCAACCAATACAGTCTTCTTAAATCATGGTACATTTTGGTACTTCCTGGATGTACCGAATATGGAGTGTAATGAGCTTCAATCATAACTCGATCTCTGATATTGCAGCCTTCACTCTCAGGTATACATAACCGTCCACGATGCCTGAGTACCTTGTCTAAATCCAAGGTAAAGTCAGGATTGCTCGTACCCTTCTCTAGGTCTTCTTGTACTGTCTTGAGATGTGGATCCTATAGGATTGCTACCTTGACTTCATCAACTAGATCCGGTGAGATCTTCAAAGCTGCGAACATCATGGTGAACTTATGAATTAAGCCTTGCTCGATTGGATCTTCTGCAGTCTCTATTATACACTCTTCATCGCCTTCAATTGAACTTGAGGCTGCAGCACATAATGCGGCATTTGTACTTGGTCCTGCCTCAGGTTTCGATGCCCACTTTCTGCTTAAGGCGTCAGCCACAACATTTGCTTTACCCAGATGGTACTGGATGTCATAGTCATAATCTTTTAATAACTCCAGCCATCTCCTCTGCCTCATATTCAGATCCTTCTGAGTGGAAAGATAAGTTAAGCTCTTGTGATCTGACTTGATCTGAAACTTTTCACCGTACAAGTAGTGTCTCTAAGTTTTGATGGCCTGTATAACCGCTGCTAACTCCAAATCATGCGTTGGATAATTCTTCTCATGCTCTTTTAACTGTCTTGATGCGTAGGCAATCACCTATTCTCCTTGCATCAATACACATCCAAGACCCAACCCTGAAGCGTCCGTATATAAGGTAAACGGTAAGCTTGGTGCTGGGATGGTCAAGATAGGTGCAGAGACTAGTCTTGACATCAAAGTCTGAAAGCATTTCTCGCACTCCTCTGACCATATAAACTTCTCTCCCTTCTTGGTTAGTCGGGTAACTGGAACGGCGATCCTTGAGTAGTCTTCCACGAACCTTCTATAGTAACCAGCCAATCCAAGGAAACTATGAATCTCCGCAACAGATTTTGGTGCTTCCCATCCTACTATAGCAGCTATCTTACTTGGATCTACCTTGATACCGTCTTCAGATACTACGTGGCCCAAGAAAGCCACCTCCTTCAGCCAAAATTCACACTTCTTGAACTTTGCATAAAGTTTCTCCCTTCTCAGCCGTTGTAGGGCTGCTCTCAAATGTGTTGTATGAGCCTCCCTGTCCTTTGAGTAGACCAATATGTCATCGATAAATACGATGATCAAAGTGTCCAACATATCATGAAACACTCGGTTCATCAGTTCCATGAACAACACTGGGGCATTGGTCAACCCGAACGGCATAACTAGAAACCCATAATGCCCATACCTTGTCCTGAAAGCAGTCTTTGGGATATCTCTGGCCTTGATCTTCAGTTGGTGATACCCTGATCTGAGATCAATCTTCGAGAAAACCTTGCACCCTGTAATTGATCGAACAGATCATCGATCCTAGGCAAAGGATATCGATTCTTGATGGTTAACTTGTTCAGCTCTCAGTAGTCGATACATAGGCGTACACTACCGTCCTTCTTCTTGACGAACAATACAGGTGCTCCCCATGGCGATATGTTTGGTCGTATGAAACCCTTATCTAGTAGTTCTTGTAGTTGGGTCTTCAACTCCTTTAATTCTGTAGGGGCCATCTTGTACGGTGCTTTAGACGCTGGTGCCGACCCTAGCATTAGGTCTATCAAGAACTCTGTAGCCCTGTCTGGAGGTAGACCTGGGAGATCTTCTGGAAATACATCTGGAAACTCTCGCACTACATCTAGATCTTCCATCTTTGGCACCTCAACAGTGATGTCGACTACAGATACTAAATACCCTAGTCCTCCCTTCTCTAAGCATCACTTAGCTTTTAGGGCGGAGAGGATCAACTTTCGCTTCCTAGGTAACTTGGTCCCGGTGAAGCTAAACTCTTTTCCTTTCTCATCTTTAAGCACAAGCTTCTTTTCACCATATAATAAACTGGCTGAATGCTGGCCTAACCAATCCATTCCCAAGATGACGTCAAAGTCTGCCATCTCGAGTTGAACCAGATTAGCTTCTAGATCTCAGCCGTCAATGCTAACTGTACATGGTCCAAAATATTTGCTCAATGCCACTTCGACTCCTAGCGGAGAGCGAACTATCAAGCTTGGGTTTAAATGCTTGATCGGTAATTCCATTCACTTCCCAAAAGAAATAGAAACGAAGGAGTGCGTGGCTCCAGAGTCAAAGAGTACTCTGGCAGGTATACCAGCTACATTTACAGTTCCTGACATTTAGTTATCCCTTAGTTCTACATGCTCACACACAATAAAGTTGTAAGTTAAATAGTAAGGGGTAAAATCATACCAGTGACCACATCAGGTGATGCGGCTGCCTCTTCAGTAGTTACTGCAAATACCTTTCCTTGTTGTGGAAGTGCTTTCCTAGGTAGAGTGCAGTTTCTTGCAACATGACCCAGCTGCTGGCAGTTATAGCATTTGATATTCGGATTTTGTCCAGCGAACTACGACATAGGTGGTGCAGTATTGTTCCTTGCAGGCACTGTAGTGGACTGAGCCCTGTATGGGCGGAATGGTCCATTATTACCGCCACTCGAAGTCTCAGTAGCCGGTCTCTTCAGTCCCCTATTCTGAGCAAAGAAGCTGTCCTTCTAACTTGATTCTATCACTCTCGCAACCTGTACAGCCTCATTATAAACCTTCTTTTCCAGACCCAAGATGTGCTCTCTAATGCTTCCACGCAGTCCCATGGTGAACCTATGTGTCTTGGTTTCTTCTTCTTGCATGCTTGCCGGTGCAAAGAAAAATAGCTCTTCGTACCTTTGCTGGTAAGCATCCACAGTCAACTGAGACTGCTGTAGGTTGAGGAATTCTTTCTCCATCTGATCCCTGAAACTCTTCGGGAAATATTTATCGAAGAAGGCTCCCTTAAACACTGCCCAGTCAATATGCGTATGCTTGGTCTCCTGATATGCCCGTGTAGAATTCCACCAAGCATTCGCCTCCTCCTTTAATATATGCGTGGCGAACAGTACCTTTTCATCCTCAGAACACGTCATCAAACGAAAGTTTTTCTCCATTTCTGCCACCCACTATGCTGGCCACAATGGTTTCCCTGTCTTACCTGTGAATGTTGGAGGCTTCAACTTCAAGAATCTATCCACCGCCTGACTCAGATCGTGCTGCCCCTATGTATTCATTCCGTACCATGGTGGTGGATACGGGTAGACTCCCTGATAAGCAGAGGACGACGGGAACTGGTGCGGTGGTTGCAAATTTTGAGCTTGGCCCATCGGCCCTAGGCTACCATGCATCGGCAGTGTAGCATTATTCCCCCCAGATTCAGGCGTACCTTTAGTGGGAACATAACCCGGTGACCTGAACATCATTAACATCTCGCTCAGGAATGCTTTCTGCTAAGCTTCCATTTGATATACCAGATTGGTCACAATTATCTCAGAGTTCGTGTGAGGAGGGCCGGGCAAATTTGTTGGTGCCCTAGGAACCTGCCCTTCTTCAGCTGTCGGGTTTGGCTCTTCAACATAGCCGGTTTCCACATTTTCCTCTACCTGACGCACCCTGGAGTGGTGACGCTTTCTAGCACCCCTACGACCGTTCCCACCTACCATCTCAGATTAGTCTTGTCTGGATCTGAGAAGAAGACATAACACATGAGATACAGTCGAATAATCATGTTAGTCTTGAACAATGTAAGGCGATAAGTCGAAAAGGAAATTTAAATTGCAAATTTTTAAAATTTTTCATAAATTTTTCTGGCCTTTTTATAGTTGACCGGTCGCAACATACCGGTCGCTACTCTGTAGAAAATGAAGTGACTGGTATAGTCGACCGGTCAGAATTCCCATCTAACCGAGAGGTACCGGACAACTATACCAGGGATCACCGGTCGACCGGTATGATAAAAGTGTCGACCGGTATGCCCAGAAAAGCTTTTAAAATCGCGAAAAGTGAGATTTTTCTCACTTTTCTTTCCTTCCTTCTCTCCGGTGGTGATTCTCCTCTGGCTTATGAGTTGCTACAGTCCGACCGGTCATCTTGGGAGTGATTTCCTTCCAATCCAGACTCAGCACATCGTCTCCAGGTAAGCCTCTTCCTTCACTATCAAATTTTTACATAGTTTTTATATCGTCTTTACCTAAAATTCTTGATTTTTCTTCGATTGAAAGATTCTAACCGTAGGAACTACTTTCCTTCAGCTTAGAAAGGGTTTAGAGACCCCTAAGAGCAAAAACCCTCAACAAATTTGGACTTCCACCGAATGGTTTTAGTAAAAATCGAATTTTTCCAGTTTTTAACCTAGGTTTTGTAGAAATTTCAAATTTTCTTTAATTTTTCTTAATTTCTCAAATCTTTTGCTTGAATTGCATATGATTGGTTTGTTTGAAGAGTGTGGGGGTTACTTAAGTCCTCCTCCCCAAGTTTTGGGTGAGTTCGAGGCTTTTTCTTAAATTGCGATTGTTATGCTGCCGAAATTTTTCGACAATTCTAACACTTTCTTCTTGTTTTTTTTCTTTTGTTTTGCAGTTCCAATGGCTCCACGTAGAGGTCTTGGCAAGCGCTCCTATGGACTCGGAATGCACCTCCCTCACCCACCAGTTCCATAGCTTGATGAGCGGTGGTTCCGTTCTGAGGCGGCACAAGCCTGCTTTCCTTGGTTTAATAGGAAGAACTCGAGTCTGGCCGGTGTGTCAACTTGGAGTAGCTACAACGATTTGATGTGTGAGCAGCTTTTGACAGGCTTGGGTGGTTGCCTGTCATCACTTACACTGAGACCACTCGCCCTAACCTGGTCAAGCACTTCTATGCCAACCTGGAGATTGAGGGGGATGTCAATGATCCTAATCAGGGTAGGGACTTGCGCATCACCAGCCTCGTCAAGGGCGTCCATATTTCCTTTGATACTCATCAATTGGCTGACCTGTTGGGGGTCCCCAATGATGGAGATTTAGTATACTGCCCTCCAAAAGTGAATGGCTATCTGAGCGAGGATCTACGCCGAGAGATAGCGGAGCAGATACTCAACCCCGGGGCTCCTATGAAAGCGGCTAGGTTGAGACCAACACCTCGGGTATACAGTCGCATCATCCAGCACAACATCATGCCCCAGAGCGATCACTACAGTGAGTTATCCCAGCTCACTCAGTACCTGACCTACTATGTCTACACCGGGGAGCGGGTCTCTCTTCCATACCTCATCATTCGAACTATGCATCAGGCGACTCTGGCCGATCAGGCCAGTAACCTCCCATATGGTCGTCTCATCACCACTCTTCTGCGGTGCCTACGAGTGAGCATGAGGGGCGAGATGGCTGTTGAGGATACCATGACCTCTGACATCGACTGGGACGCCATTCTTAGGATGCAGATGGACAACCTTCCTGTTAGTGATGATGAGATGGAGGCTCGCCCTCGCCCACTCAGGAGGGTAGCAGCCGCAGCAGCAGCAGCAGCCAATGCGGCACATGCAGTAGAGGCTACGAGTGATGATGGGGGTGACAATGATAGGGCGGAGGATGTACCAGTGCCAGTGCCACAGCCTACACCTGCAGCACCACAGCCTACACCTACAGCAGGACCGTCTCAGATTACTCCCAGACCGTGATGGGCATGTTCACGGAGCTCAGGGAAGCTCAGAATGAGACGAACCGTGGCTTGGAGCGTATATCTCGCCGCCTCAGAGCCACCCAGGAGCAGGTGCACTAGCTCAGGGCCGTCTACGAACGAGATCATGATATCACTTACCCAGTTCCTCCTATGCCCCCCACCCCATGATAGAGTGTTATTTCTTTCCTTTCCTTCTTGATAGGTTAGTGTTATTTCTTTCCTTTCCTTCTTGATAGGTTTATGTATCAGGGTAACTGTCCGGTTTGTGGACTGTACCCTGTAGCACTATTACATTTGATATTCTCTTTCTGTTTAATGAAAATTTTTATGGTTCACCCTAACTACTGCATGTGTAGTCATAAATTCCATATTTAATATATACATTATCATCTTTCTTAATCAGTCTCAGGTATCAAACAATGCTTAGGGTGTGTTTATATTAAGATTTTTAATTTTACTAACTCAGTTCAACGACTTAGTTAAGTGCAATATGGTATGTTGGACAGAGCCTAAGAGCTTTGATACCAAGTTGTCATACCCCAATTCTGAACCAACCAGAATGGTGTGAGTGAACCGTCATTGAACCAACAGTTCACACCAGGATCTCAGTAAGACCGTGTCCACGTATATCATTGCACATAACTACAATCAAAATATAATAAATACAGCAGAAGTCTTTAAATAAATGAACTGAGTATCTATTGATAAATTTAAATAACATAACCAGTTATCCAAAATCCAAATATAAGATAAATATCTTTACATCAATTAAATCCAACTGAAAATAATTAAAATAAATAAAAATCCAATCAAAGGTACAGGCAGAAAGAACACTCGCATGAAGCATCATGCTCGTCCTCTCCTACCTGTACATCCAGAGCAGCCACGCCACCATATGCTGACGCGTTCATATAGTCATCCACCGTGTAACCTGCATCAACATCTAAAAATAATGTACGTACAAAAGGGTGAGCTCACAACTTAGCTCAGTAAGACAATCAGACAATTTCACAATATTATGCATGAGTAATAATCATTTTATGCTGTGGTCTGGTTTAAGTTTGCAATGTGCTATAGAAAGGTTCGGAGGCTGCCTCACCTTTATACACGAGTGTGTGGCATCGCACAGTAGATCACACCACCACCCACCCACATGCACCCAACATGGAATAGAGATAGAGCTAAGGTATACCCGCACCTCCCCTGATACTCTACCCATACCAATAGATAAGCTCCTATTGGCTAGGGCTTGCAAACTGGGCTCGCAACTAACCAATCCTATATGTCATCAATGTAGGCTCCATCTCAGTAACGCTGACTACGGCATAGAGATAGAGCTAGAGCGTGCAGGCCGGGCTGGAGACCACAATACCTCACCTCCCCCTGTTACCCTATCCGCATCAAGCATACTAAGACAGAACAATACGTAGGTAGACCCTATTCCAACATAACTCCCTACGGCATAGAGATAGAGCTAAAGCAAGGTGGCCAGGCCAGCGCCCATATCAGAGACCACCGTGCCACATCATCATGGCCAGGTCAACGTCAACATGACATAGACCACAGTGCCACGACCTTCCCCTGATACCCCACCCGTACCAAGCCTGCTAGGATAGAATACTACAAAATGTGCCAGTGTGAGGAATGATCCCAGGCCCCATGCCTTTCCCACTCCACACACCAACGAAAACAATGACATGCCTAACAATCACATCCTATCATGCATGAACAATAATAATAATTGAAAATAAACGATGACATGTGAATATGCACAAACATCACATCATATATATTCAGGGTTATTAACAATGATTTACTGTCCATTAATTATTAGGGTTTAGGTCAGATTCCCTTACCTGATGCTCGTTTGATAGCTTGCTCCACGTCGCAAGATCCAAACGTGCTATCACAGAGTCCTACATAATATTAGGGTTCCATTAGAATAGTTCTTAGGGTTTCACATTGGTCGAAAAACCAACAGGGTTACAAAATTACACTTACAGAGCTAACCGATTGCATGTACCGATCGCAGCTCTGTGGGAAAAACTGGCGACCGGTATGGTCAGCCGGTCCCCACAGGCTACTCCCCGAGAGATACCGGTCCCAGTACCGGTCGCATGACCTACGATCGGAATGGTCGACCGGTATGTCTCCGGAAGACTATACACTTGGTTTTTTGACTGTCGTTGATCATTCTCTATTGATTCCAGGGTTTACCCTACCCATTCTAGGTCTGAGCTTTGAGTTAGAGTTATCTCCAACTCATTCAAGTCTAGTTTTAATGATAATCATCCTAGAACTCGAATCTAGGGTTTGACAGTAAATTAGGGTTTAATGGCCAATTAGGGTTTTAAATCAATACCTGTTTTGCATTGTATTGATCCAACCATACAACTATCCTAGAGTCATAGAGTAAGAAGAATGATTAAAACACTTACCGTCGACTGGCGTAAGGTGAGCGTCGTCGAACGGCAATGGCGGCACTTCCTTCTTCTTCCTAGCTTCTTCTCCTTCTCCAACCTCCTTCTCCTCTCTAGGGTTTGTAAGGGTTGATGGAAAGGATTTGAGGAGGGTTAGAGGTGTTTATATAGGCTAGGATTAGGGTTTAGGAAGTCTATTAGTATTAGGAAGGTCCAAGGATTAGGGTTTAAGAAAGTAGGACCCGCAGAATCTAATTTCCGGATCACAGTAGTCTGCTGTGCAGACTACACCGGTCGACCGGTACCATGACCGGTACCATCGACCGGTCAACATAAAATAATGATAAATTGACCGTCTTTGGTCCGATTTCGTACCTGTTTGTCATCCGCTCGTCCCGTCTGGCCTGGTGATGATCGAAAGACCTACTACGACATGAAATCAAGGTTTAGACCGGGTTTATGGAGTGCAGGTCTTACAACTCCCCCACCCTTAAAAGAAATTTCATCCCAAAATTTGCATGTAGGTTTCACATTGGGTATCTCCTAAGTCATACCCTCTTCATGAACCATTCTAATGTCTTAAATAAATCATGGAGAATGTATTCATACCTTAGGTTTGCTGAGATTCAGAGTTTCCTCTGAATTTCCTCCTCCTTAGTCTTCTTCTTCAATTCTCCTTCTCTTCTCCTTCTCTTCCTTCTCTTCTCTTTCACTCCATCCAATTAGGGTTGTAAAAGGAGTGAAAGTGGCTTAGGGACGTCTTATTTATAGAGTAAAACCTCTCAAAATAAGTCCCATTGAGTTTAGGAAAGGTTCCAATTGAAATTAAGAAGTTTCCTAATTTTACTTCCTAATTTCCGGTTCTGTCGGCAACTGGGGGTCGATGGAGGGGGTCGATGGGGGGTCGGACATTTCGAGACCCCTATGACCCCCAGACCAAAAAGTCATGGGTTGAACATGGGGTCGACCCTGCCTGTTTAGGCATGTGACCCTACCCTCATTTTAACTGTTTTTGAGTAAACTTTCATATTGGGTCTTGGGTTTCTTCACACACTTGGTCCACTTGGCTCTACCATGATATGTAGACCAGCCATGACACGAAACGTAAGGTTAGACCGGGTTCGTGGCGTGCGGGTCTTACAACTCCACCACACTTAAAATAAAGTTCGTCCTCGAAATTTGAAAGTACGGATCTTACAACTCCCCCATCCTTAAAATAAATTTTGTACTCAAATTTTGAATTTAGGTGGAAATTCTTTTTCCGCATTGCATCTACTTCCTCCCATGCAATCTCCTCTTTCTTCACAAACTCGGGCATATCTCTTAGGATCTGTATAGTCCGCCCCGACTGTCCGTCCGTTTGAGGTAAAGTGCAGTACTCAACTTCAACTTTGTCCCCATTATTTTATGTAGATCCTCCCAAAACTTCGAGATAAGGCATAAGCCTCTGACCGACACTAAGCTCTCATGCATACCATTCAATCTGGCAATATTATCCACATATATTTAGCCGCTCCAAAGCATACCGAGGTCGTATAGCAATGGAATGAGCTATCTTCATAAGGCGATCAACAATCCCCCAAACTGCATCAACCGCTCTGGGAGTCAGTGGCAAATCAGTGACATAGTTCATTGTAATGCAGTTTCACTTCCAGACTGGCTTTGATAGTTATTGTTGTAGCCATGTTGGTCTTTGTCTTTCAGCCTTTACTTACTGATAATTCAATTACTGAAACATGCATCTAAACCACATTTGTTATCATTCCTCTTTACCAGTACCATCTCTTCAGGTCATGATACATATTGGTACTCCAGGATGTCCTGAATATTGAGTACATTGGATTCTTATCATTATCCTCTTCATAATATCCTAGTCTTTATCTTCATGTATTCAGAATCTACCTCTGTATCTGAGTACCATCTCCGCAACCCAAGTAATTCAGGATTGGATTTTTCTTTCTCTAAATCTCCTTGCATTGTTCTTATATATAGATCTAACAAAATTTCTACTTTTATTTCATCCATCAATTCAAAGATGATCTTTAATTCCATAAACGCAACCGAACTATTGTTTCATAATTCATCCATAAGTTCTCGCTCAATTGGATCCTCACTAGCTTTTATTATATGTTACTCTTCTTCCAAATCTGAATCTGTTGCGGCGAAACATAAGGCAGCATTTATACTGGGTCCTTCCTTGGACTTCATAATTCCCTTTTTGCTTAAGGTCTTAGTTACTTCATTAGTCTTGCTCGAGTAACACTGAATATCGCAATCTTAATCCTTCAATGTTCTAACCATCTTTTCTGCTTCATGTTCAACTCTTTCCGATGAATAGATAAATAAAATTCTTGTAATCCGATCTAATCTAAAATTCTCCTCCGTATAGATAATGTCTCCAAGTCTCGATTGCATAATTCATCACTGGTAATTCCCGATCATGAGTAGGGTAATTCTTCTCATGCTCCTTCAATTTTCTTGAAAGATATGAAATCGCTTGTTTACCATGCATCAACCCGCATCCTAGATCCAATCCGAAAGCCTCGATGTATAAGGTAAAAGGTTTCCCTGGTATCCGAATGATCAAGGTGAGAGTTGATAGCAACCCTTCTTTACACTTGTCAGTCCAATTAAACTCATCTCCCTTCCTGGTTAGCTTGGTAAGAGGTTTTGCGATCTTAGAGTGGTCCTCCAAAAATCGTTTATAATAATCAGCTAAACCCAAGAACTTCTGATCTTCGCAATACTCTTCAGGTGTTTCTTACCATATGATTACTTTTATCTTAAAGGAGTCCTCTTTAATCCCTTTATATGATGCTACGTGATCCAAGAAGATCACTTTGTTTAATCAGGTCTCATATTTCTTGGACTTGGCATAAAGCTTTTCACTTCTCAGCTGTTGTGAAGCTGTTCTAAGATCCGTTGTATGAGTTGTTTCATTCTTGGAATAAACCAAAATATCATCTATGTAAACTATGACCGACGTATCCAACAGGTCATAAAACACCCAGTTCATCAGTTCCATAAAAGACGTAAGGGCATTGGTTAATCCAAACGTCATAATCGAGAACTCATAATGTCCAATCCCGATTCTAAAAGCTATCTTCGAGATATTTCTGTCCAAAATTCTTCAACTAATGATATCTTGACTGGAGATCATTCTTAAAAAATACCTTTGCTCCTTGCAACTGTTTAAACAAGTCATCAATCTAAGGTAGTAGATATCGATTCTTGGCTGTGAGCTTGTTTAGTTCCCGATAGTCTATACATAATCTGACACTACCGTCCTTCTTCTTCACGAGTTGCGTTGGCGCTCCCTGTGATGCAATACTTACCAATTGGAATCCTTGTCTAATAACTCCCGTAGTTGAGTCTCAATCCCTTCAACTACATAGGAACTACTCTATAGGTGCCTTTGACACAAGTATCGTCCTTGGTAACAAGTCGATGATGAACTCAGTCATATGATCATATGGTATCCCAGGTAAGTCTCCTGAAAACACATCAGGAATTTATGCATCACATCAATATCGTCCATCTGTGGTGCTTCTTTGGTAACGTATACCACAGATACCATATATCCAACTTCTTTCTCTTCAAAGCATCTCTTTGCCTTTAGCATAGAGAGGATCAACTTTCTTTTCTTAGGCAACATACTTCCAATAAAACTAAATTATATGCCGTCTTTATTCTTGAATGATAATCTCTTCTATGCACACAACAACTTTATAGAGTGTTGAGACAACCAGTCTATTCCCAAGATGACGTCAAAGTCTACCATCTCAAGTCGACTCAGGTTGCATCCAAATTCTATACATCCATATGATTTGGACATTGTTCATAACACTCATCCCATACAACATCTAGTCCAAAGGGCTTGAACTAGCAAAATCTAGTATAAGGTCTTAAAAGCTCGTGTAGTTCCTTCATCTCCTAGTTTTTCAAAGACTATTGCTGGAAATCTCATATATCCCAAAAAACTCATTAGCTTACACCTCCTTTTATCATTCTATTATATATATCGAAAAGCATCTTCTGACTATTTACTGATTACATATCTCAAGTCTAAGCATTAGGGTATATGCTCAAAATTTCACTAATTCTGCCAAACTGTCTTGGTCTTTGCTTAATCATTTCCTTTAACATTGGGCATAACTCAGTATTACTTATACTAATCTGAATACTATCAATGCCATGATTTTTTGACTTTATCCTTGTATCCACTCTTAGATTTGCCTTTAGGAATCTTCTGCCTTGTCAAAATTCATACCGATATAGCCATCTTTAACTTACTTGAGTGATATCTACTCTTTCCTAGTTACTCTTGATAGTTTTCACTTTTTGCTCATGCACTCTTTTATAGACATGGCTCATATCAATTCAGTAATCTCAAAATAGATCCTCCATTACTTCATCTAAGGTTCATTGGTCATAGCATTTAATCTGAATCCAATCATCTTTCTTCCAATAATTCCATTATCACTAAACATCTTATCAATGGATGTCGAGAAATATAAGAATCAGAATGTTTATCCAAAACAATTCATTTCCTTCTTTCAATTTATTATGACGACAAACACTTTCTTTATTTAGTGAACTTAGGTTTAAAAGATCAGGAGTAAATCTATGGTAATCCAACCGGCATTAAAAGATCGTCAAGTTGCACGGTGGTCCAAATATATGAAAATAGAGGTTTTACAACTCTTAACCTCATGGTTATAGGTTCTATTGAGTATATCTAATGTCATTGGTCAAGGCACTATAGGAATAAATCTGGAGAAAGTTTTCATACATCAGTAAATCAAGTAAATTCGAAAGATGTACGCTCAACATGATTAAACATTTAACTGTTCATTCAGTTCATATCTCTGTTCATGTTGTCGATCATGAGAGTGGTTCAGATTGGTATAATCAGGACTAATACTAAAGAAACAATATCTATAACTCTAATTGACAGGTTAAATCAAGAAGGTATCCTGTCAAGGCACGAGAAATTAAAATCTGGTATGTGCATCCTCTATAATCATAAGAGTAAATCAATAATGCACCGCATCCTATATAAACCTATCTAGATATATGGCCATAATAGATTTGATCATTTGCTGAAAATGTTCGAGGTATCATCTTCAGAAGACATTCTTCAATCCTTGTCGGATCATTCTGTCATGATGCAACTATCCCATACATCGGTGGCTGATAAGGTTAACCACCTTAATACATTGCTTGTTGTGCACCAAACTTCTACACTAGGGTGTGCATTACTGGGACTTGCTGTGTGGTAGGTATTGTGTTATAGCTAACAGGTGTTGGGGTACAGTGATGCTACCAATTGGTACCGTACTTGGTTTGACCCGGAGGTGTTGATGTAGCATCAGTAACTTGGGTAGTGATTTATATAGCAACTTGCATAGTCGGTCTCATCTATCGTTGCTCTTGTATTTTATTGGGTCAAGTTTATGACAACCATAACCAAGGTACTTAATAGTCCAGGTGGTTGGCTGGAGTGGTCTGGTTATTTACCTCCTTTGATTCGCTCTAATCTGATTATCATTATGTAGCATCTGCTCAGATGAGTTTTCATTACCCATTCTCGACCCTGATAGTGGTGGGGTCAAGTTGCAACCTCTTCTTAATGCTCAGCGGGTAATGGATCAGCTTGTGGTGGATCTCACCCTAAGTCTCCATGTCACCCAGGATTATAGTTACTCTTATTCTTAATGTATAGCCATTATTCTCTTATCTCTGTTGGATTTAGCCCGAGATCTTTTTATTTATCTCTACAGGGGTTTTGGCATTACTAGCCATTTTTCTTCTTCCTCTGTCCTACATTCGAGTTTCACATCTTGTGAGTACCAACTCGGTATTCTAATTTTCTGCTGTACAGATGCTTCCTTCTTGCTACAGTACTATATCCCATGTATACGTAGATAACTACCCAACTTATGGATAGTACCCTATATTATTTATTTATCAGGATAAATTTTGGTCTTCTCTTTCTATTTGAGTGTATATATATGGTTCCACCTTTTATATGTACATTATTATCTTATTTAAGTTCTGTCTCAATCAACACAGGTGTTTATTGTGTGTTTGTATTAAAGCTTTTAATTTATCCTAACTCAGTTCATGGACTCTAGTGGAAGTATTCAAGTTTCACGGGAAGGCATGAGAGAGCTCTGATACCAAGTTATCACACCCCAATTTTTGACTAACCAAAATGGTGTGATGAACCGTCAAAAAATCAACGGTTCAACCAGGATCTCGAATAGGCTATCCCACATATGATAAACCAAAACACATTCCACATTAATCAGAGATAATAAAGTAAATAGCAGAAGTATTACAGATAATGAACTGAGGTCTAGTCAAGATAAATAATTAATATTCCATTTATTTCTAAATAACCAAAACATAACTTAATACATATTACAATATCCAAATACGAAGTCTAAACACTAAACATATTCACAGTTGAAACGCTCTCTTAACGAACCATGTTCGTTCTCCACAGCTTGCTCATTCATAGCCTCCACCCATTCATATGTTGGTGTGTAGACATAATCTTCAATCAATGTACCTGCAACATCAGAAACTAAAAGAATTGCACGCGCGAAGGTCAGCTCTCCAACTTGAGCTCATTGAGAAAACAAAACAATGCAACAAACATATGCATGCATTCATTCATATCTTTGGTCTGGTATATAAGTTTGCAATGTGCTATAGAAAGGATTGGTGGCCAAAGATTACGTTTATTGACGCTTCACCTCTATACACGAGTGTGTGAAGCCACCCAAAGGTAACATTTATTGTCGTCCCACATGCACCCACCATGGACAATATACACGCAAATGTTACTTTTATTGCTGTACTGGTTGTCTATTCCAATACGTACGCCCCTGCTGGCAAGGGCTCGCAAACTGGGCTCACAACTAACCAATTCTAATGTCAAACAGTGTATCCAAGGCCTCACCCCAGCATCCCTCAATACATCCATAGAGATAGGGCTAAGGCCCCCCGGCAGAGTCAGAGACTACATGGTCCGAGACCACCTCCCCTCATACACTACGACGTAATAGTTCTACAAAGGTAATGGCAATACGACGATGTCAGTGGACAAGACTTGAGTCAGAGATAGAGCTAGAGTATTGAGGCCCAGTCTATGACACCCCCCTGATACTCGCTCGCATCAAGCACACTATCCACACACATACATTCACATGCCTATTCCTATCATCATCATCATCATGTTATAAACAATAAATTTAAATATGCATGAACAGTAATAATAGAAATATTGGATGACATGTTGAATGCACATACAAGCATACACGCATAGAATCAGTCATGGCATCGGACTCAAGAAATAAAAATAGTTTATTATTAATCAATTAGTTTAGGTCTTGTTCCCTCACCTTTGCTTGATTGTAGATCATCTTTCAAGCTTTAAGAATCACTTTTATATCAATAGGAAACCTAACAAGTCGATAGATTTTAGTTAGAATTCATTTCGATAATTCCAGGGTTGCTGTTAAGTGGGGGTAGCAGGACGGGTAGCAGGACGGGTAGCAGTTTTCTGCGACCCCCAGGGGTAGGGTAGATGCCAGGGTCGGATGTTCCATCGACCCTGGGTGCGACCACCCCTTTCCTGGGCTTCCCGAATGCTGGGGGTCGATGCTAGGGTCGGATGTTCCATCGACCCTAGGTGCGACCACCCCTTTCCTGGGCTTCCCGAATGCTGGGGGTCGATGCTAGGGTCGGATGTTCCATTGACCCTAGGTGCGACCCCCCATGGTTTGAGTCGAGAATTTTATCCTACAGTCCATTCTTTCTATTTGGGTCCTATGGCTTACTTCCACAATCCATTCTATGCTTGTTTTATGGCTTACAACTCTAGGTTTCTTCCTGACTTTGCCTGCCATGATTTCCTCCATGAATTTCATTGAAATCCTCCCATGGATGGATGATTTGGGTATCTCCTAAGTCATACCCTCTTCATGAACCATTCTAAGGTCTTAAATAAATCATGGAGAATGTATTCATACCTTAGGTTTGCTGAGATTTAGAGTTTCCTCTGAATTTCCTCCTCCTTGGTCTTCTTCTTTAATTCTCCTTCTCTTGTCCTTCTCTTCCTTCTCTTCTCTTTCTCTCAATCCAATTAGGGTTGTAAAAGGAGTGAAAGAGGCTTAGGGACGTCCTATTTATAGAGTAAAACCTCCCAAAATAAGTCCCATTAAGTTTAGGAAATGTTCCAATTGAAATTAGGAAGTTTCCTAATTTCCAGTTCTGTCGGCAACTGGGGGTCGATGGGGGGGTCGGACAATTCGAGACCCCTGCGACCCCCAGACCAAAAAGTCATGGGTCAGACAGGGGGTCGACCCTGCCTGTTTAGGCATGCTACCCTACCCTCATTTTGACTATTTTTTTAGTAAACTTTCATATTGGGTCTTGGGTTTCTTCACACACTTGGTCAACTTGGCTCGACCATGATATGTAGACCGGTCATGACACGAAATGTAAGGTTAGACCGGGTTCGTGGCGTGCGGGTCTTATACTTCTCGAGGGCATGTGGTCGATCTTGTAGTCTCATAGGGTCAAATATTATTCGACCCTACGTGCGACCACACGTATTCTGAGTCGACCTTTCATTCTAAAGTCCATTCCTTCATGTTTGGATCCTTTGGCTTACTTTCATGGTCCATTCTATGATTGTTCTATGGCTCAAAACTACAAGTTATACACTATTCATAGTCCATAATGATTTCCTCCATGGAATCTCTTGAAACTTGTCCATGGATGGATGATTTGGGTTTCTCCTAATCCTATGTTCTTCATAACTACTCTAGGATCTTTTATTCAAGTAAGGAATTAGGTTCATACCTTTATTCAGAGGTTTCTCTGAACTTCCTCCTCTTCCTTAGTCTTTTCTTCAAGTTCCTTCTCTTCTTCTCTTCCTTCTCTTTCTCTTTCTCTCACTCTCAATTAGGGTTCTAAAAGAGTGAAAGAGGCTAAGGGACGTCCTATTTATAGAGAAAAACCCTCCATAATAAGTGTAAGACACGTATCAAACTAACCGGTCTTACCACCTTGTACCAGGTCTACCTATCATGGTCGAGCCAAATGGACCAAGTGCGTGAAGGAAATAGCAAGACCAGGTATGAAACAGACCCAAAAATAGTAAAATAGGGAGTAGGGTCGCATACCCAAATAGGCAGGGTCGATCCCATCTCATTAGGAAGTCAGACCCATGATTTTTAGACCTAGGGTCGGACAACTGAGACCCTAGGGTTGACGGGATCTCCGACCCCCTCATCGACCCTAGGATCACCGACAGAAACCGTAAATAGGAAACTTTTCAAATTTCAAGGGGATTCTTTCCTAATCTCAATGGGACTTATTTTGGGAGATTTTCCTCTATAAATAGAACGTCCCTTAGCCTCTTTCACTCCTTTTGAAACCCTAATTGAAAGAGAAGAGAAGGAGAAGAGAAAGAAAGTTGGAGAAGAAGACTAAAGAGAAGAAATTCAGAGAAACCTCTGAATCTCAGCAAACCTAAGGTATGGATATGATTTCCATGAATTGTTTAAGACCTTAGAATAGTTCATGAAGAGAGTATGATCTAGGAAAAACCCAAATCATCCATCCATGGGAAGATTTTAATGAAATCCATGGAGAAAATCATGGTAGACAAAGTAAGGAAATAACCTGGAGTTTTAAGCCATAGAACAAGCATAGAATGGACTGTGGAAGTAAGCCAAAGGACCCAAACTTGAAAGATTAGACTGTAGAATGAAAAGGTCAACTCAAACCATGTGCGGTCGCACGTAGGGTCGATTGGGAATCGACCCTACCAGACCACAGGATCGACCCCTAGTTTCCAAGAAGACCAGGGAAGCTACGGTCGCACCTAGGGTCGATGGGACATCCGACCCTAGCATCGATCCTATACCCTGGGGTCGCATAAACCTGCGACCCTACCTACGACCCATCCTCCGACCCTAGCTTAACAGCAAGCCTAAAATTGTCGGAATGAATTCTAATTAAAATCTATCGACTTGTTAGGTTCTCCTATTGATATAAAGGTGATTCTTAAAGCTTGATAGAGGATTTACACTCAAGCAAAGGTGAGGGAACAAGACCTAAAGTAATTGGCTAATAATAAACTGTTTTTATTTCTTGAGTCCAATACCATGACTGATTCTATGCGTGTATGCTTGTAATGTGCATTCAACATGTCATCCAATATTCCTGCTATTAATGTTCATGCATAATTAATTCTATTTATTACATGATGATGATGATGATGATAGGAATAGGTATGTGAATGTTTGTGTATGGTTAGTGTGCTTGATGTGAGTGGAGCATCAAGGGGAGGACGTGATATTATGGTGTGTCCTGGTCACCAGACTCTAGCTCTATCTCTGCTCAAGTCTTGCCCACTGACATCGTCGTATCGCCATTATCTTAGCAAAACTATTACGTCGTAGGGTATCAGGGGAGGTGGTCTCGGACCGTGTAGTCTTCGACTCTATCAGGGGGCCTTAGCTCTATCTCTATGGACGTATTGAGGGATGTTGGGGTGAGGCCTTGGGTACACTATTTGACATTAGGATTGGTTAGTTGCGAGTCCAGTTTGCAAGCCCTCGCCAGCAGGGGCTTACGGGTTGGTATGGGTAGAGTATCAGGGGAAGTGTGATGCGGTGTGGTCCTAAGCACTTTAGCTCTATCTCTATTCCATGGTGGGTGCATGTAGGAAGACAATAAATGATATCTTTGGGTGGCTTCACACACTCGTGTATAGAGGTGAGGCGGCCACCGAACATTTCTATAGCACATTACAAACTTATATACCAGACCACATATATTAATTGAATGCTTGCATATGGTTGTTGCATTGTTTTGTTTGCTCACTGAGCCATGATGTGTGCTTACCCTTTTCTAATTCAAATATTTTTAGTTGATGATGCAGGTTCCACTGTGGAAGATTATATGAATGCTTCTGTGTACGGACACGTGGCTACAATGGAGTCTGAAGATATAGTGGAGACGCATGACTCCTCATGCGAGTGCAACTCATGCGTTTTCGATTAGATTTTTATTTGAACTATTAAGGAAATGTAATTTGATATCTTATTTACTTATGTCTCGGTTGATACAACATAATTTGATATTTTATTTATGATTATCATAGTTAGATTCTTAGTTCAGTTAATATTAAGACTTTCGCTATTGTGTATTTATTCTGATTATGGTTGTGGATGTGTATGGTTTAAATTAAAGGACACAGCCTATTAGAGATCCTGGTTGAACCGTTGGTTTATTAACGGTTCGTCACACCGTTCTGGAAGGTGTGGAATTGGGGTGTGACAACTTGGTATCAGAGCTCTCAGGCCCTGTCTTTTAAACCAGTATACTACCATAAAAGTTTGTGAACTGAGATAAGATAAAAATTTAAAAGTTTTAATAAGAACACACTGTAAGCACCTGTGTTGTTTGAGACAAAATTAAGAAAGAGAATAATGCACATATAAAGGGAGAAACAAGTTTTATATACATCAAACCAAAAGCAAGTTGCCAATGTTACATCCACACCTCCGAGTCAGGCCATGTACAGTACTAATTGGTAGCAGCACTGTACCCCAGCACTTGTTACCTATAACACAGTGCCTACCATACAACAAGTCCCAGTAACGCACACCCCAGTGTAGAAGCTTGGTACACAACAGGCAGTGTATCAAGGTGGTTACCCTTATCAGCCACCGATGTATGGGATAGCTGCATCATGACAAAATGATCCGACAAGGATTGAAGAATGTTTTCTGAAGATGAAGCCTCAAACGTTTTCAACAAAGGATCAAATTTATTGTGGCCTTATAAATAGATAGGTTTATATAGGATGCGGTGCATTATTGACTCACTCTTATGATTTTAGAGGATGCACATACCTAATTCTAATTCTCGTACCTTGACAGGACATCTTCTTGATTTAACCTGTCAATTGGAGTTATAGATATTGTTTCTTTAGCATTAGTCCTAATTATACCAATCTGAGCTACTTTCATGATCGACAACATGAACAGAGATAAGAACTGAATGAACAGTTAAATGTTTCATCATGTTGAGCGTACATCTTCTGATTATTACCTGATTTACTGATGTACGAAAACCTTCTCCAGATTTATTCTTATAATGCTTTGACCAATGGCATTATATACTCGATACAACCTATAACCTTGAGGTTAAGAGTTATAGAACCTCTATTTTCCATGTATTTGGACCACCGTGCAACTTAATGACTTTTTGATGCCAGTTGGATTACCACAAATTTACTCCTGATCTTTTAAACCTAAGTTCACTAGATAAAGCAAGTGTTCATCGTTATACTAAATTGAAAGAAGAAAATGAATTGCTTTTGGATAAACGTTTTGATTCTTACATTTCTCGACAACCATTGTAAAGATGTTTAGTGATAATAGAATTATTGGAAGAAAGATGATTGGATTCAGATTAAATGCTATAGCCAATGAACCTCAGATAAAGTAATTGAGGAATGGTTTCAAGATTACTGAATGGAAGGATATGAGTCATGTCTATAAAAGAGTGCATGAGCAAGAACGTAAGTAACAATCACAAGATAGGCGATTTTGACGATAGTCTTTGAAAAACTAAGAGATGAAGGAACTAGACAAGCTCTTAAGACCTTTATACCAGATTTGCTAGTTCAAACCCTTTTGGACTAGATGTTGTATTGGATCAGTGTTATTAACAATGTTCAAAGCATATGGATGGACGAAAGTTGGATGCAACCCTGATTCAACTTGAAATGGCAGACTTTGATGTCATCTTGGGAATGGACTGGTTAGCTCGACATTCTGTAAACCTATTATGTGCCAAAAAGAAGCTCACATTTAAAGACAAGGAAGGAGCAGAGTTTAGTTTTGTGGGAACCAAACTTCTCCTTAAATGAAAGCTCATACTCTCTGCATTAAAGGCTAGGAAGTGCCTTGAGAAAGGAGCAATTGGATATCTAGTATCTGTGGTCGATCTTACCAAGGAAGCACCACGAATAGAGGATATTGATATCGTGCGTGACTTTCCAGATGTATTTCCTGAAGAACTACCAGGACTACCACCCAATCGAGTTACAGAGTTTGTTATAGATCTGATACCCGGAGCCGCACCAGTATCTAAAGCACCTTATCGAATGGCTCCTACTGAACTGAAGAAATTAAAAGTACAACTACAAGAACTGCTGGACAAGGGTTACATCCGACCTAACATATCACCATGGGGAGCGCCAGTATTATTCATAAAGAAGAAGGACGGTAGTGTTCGATTGTGTATAGACTACCGAGAACTGAATAAACTGACAATCAAGAATCGATACCCATTGCCTCGGGTCGATGACCTGTTCGATCAGTTGTAAGGTGCCAAAGTGTTCTCTAAAATCAATCTTCGGTCAGGCTACCATTAGTTGAAGATCAAGGACGGTGATATTCCCAAGACAGTATATAGGACCAGATATGGACATTATGAATTTATGGTGTCTTTTGGATTGACGAACGCACCAGCAACTTTTATGAAACTTATGAATCAGGTATTCCACGATATGTTGGATACGTCGGTTATTGTATTCATCGATGATATATTGGTCTACTCCAAGGACAAGGAAACTCATATTAAGAATCTAAATGCCACCCTGCAATGATTACGGAAAGAGAAGCTTTACGCCAAATTTACAAAGTGTGAGTTTTGGCTAAAGGAAGTCGCTTTTCTAGGCCATGTTGTATCCGTTGAAGGAATTAAAGTGAATCCTAGCAAGATCGAAGCTATTGTGAAGTGGGAAGCACCGAAGAGCGTTGCAGAAATTAGAAGTTTTCTGGGTCAAGCTGGTTATTATCGACGATTTGTGGAAGACTATTCCCAAATTACCGTACCTCTCACCAGTTTGACTAAGAAGGGCGAAAAGTTTGTTTGGACTGAGAAATGCGAGAAGAGTTTCCAAACATTGAAGGCTAAATTGATATCTGCTCCAATCTTGACCATTCCGATTCCAAGACAGCCATTTATTTTGTACACTGATGCGTCAGGATTGGGATTAGGATGTGTACTTATGCAAGGAGACCAAGTAATTGCTTATGCCTCAAGACAATTGAAGACACATGAGAAGAACTATCCCACTCATGATTTAGAATTAGTGGCTGTAGTACATGCTGTCAAGATATGGAGACATTACTTGTACGGAGAGAAATTTCAGATTAAATCAGATCATAAGAGTCTTACTTATCTCTTTAATCAGAAGGAGCTGAATATGAGACAAAAAATATGGCTGGAACTATTGAAAGACTATGATTGTGATATCCAGTATCATCCAGGAAAAGCTAATGTGGTTGCTGACGCGCTGAGTAGAAAGGCAATGATAAAATCTCAAGGGGAGGTTAGCACAACTACCGCACTGTGTACTACCGAAAAAGTATTCAATTATGGTAATGAGCAGTTTGTGATAGATGCACCGGGTGAATCAACCAACCAAGGATTTATCCATCGATTTTCAAATATGTTTGCCACATTGAAGATTGTACCTGATATACTTGATGAGGTAAAAACAGCTATTAAATCAAACCCTTATAAGAACGGTACAAGAAGACATCGAAAAAGGTAGGATTATTCCTGAGTTCACCTTAGATGATGAAAAGGTACTGAAGCACAAAGAAAGAATATGTGTACCTAAAATAGAAAGTTTGGACATTAGACACCGACTAATGAAGGAAGCCCATACCACCGCCTATTCGATACATCCTGGAAGTACAAAAATGTATCATGATCTAAAGAAATTATATTGGTGGAGAGGAATGAAAGCAGATGTAGCTAAGTTCGTGTTTCAATGCCTAAATTGTCAGAGAGTGAAGGCTGAACGACAAAGACCTGCAGGACTGTTACAGCCGTTACCAGAACCAACATGGAAATGGGATTGCATCACTATGGACTTCGTCACCGGGTTACCATGGACTCCCCGAGTAGTTGACGTAGTTTGGGTGATTGTAGACCGCCTGACTAAAATGGCTCGATTTATAGCTATACGACCTCAGTATACACTGGAGAGGTTAGATAAGTTGTATGTGGATAATATTGTCAGATTACACGGTGTACCTGAAAGCATTGTGTCCGACAGAGATCCATGATTTACTTCAAAGTTTTGGGAAGGATTGTAAAAGGCTATGGGTACAACATTGAAGTTCAGTACTGCATTCCATCTTCAGACAGACGGACAATCAGAGCGTACCATTCAGATTCTAGAAGACATGCTCCGAGCCTGTGTAATTGATTTTAAAGGATCATGGGATGAGAAGTTACCACTGATTGAGTTTGCTTATAACAATAGCTATCAGGCTACTATACAAATGTCACCCTATGAAGCATTGTATGGCAAGAAGTGTCGAACTCCTTTGTTTTGGAATGAAGTTGGAGAACGTAGTATTGTTGGACCAGAATTTATTGAAGAGACATGTCGAGTAGTTGACATTATCAAGGAAAGAGTAAGAACGGCTCAAAATCGTCAAAAGAAATATGCAGATACTAGACGTCGAGACCTTGAATTTGCCGTAGGTGATAAGGTATTCCTCAAAGTGTCACCTATGCACGATTTGAAACGGTTCAGACAGAAAAGAAAACTAAGTTCAAGATATGTCGGACCATATGAGATTCTAGCCAAACGTGGAAAAGTGGCTTACCAGTTAGCACTACCACCATCTATGTCAAGTGTGCATGATGTATTTCATATCTCCTTATTGAAGAAGTATGTCAGAGATCCAACGCACGTTTTGACAGTAATCTACCTGATTTGACTGATGATTTGACATTTGAAGTAGCACCAACTGAAATCACCAGTCGAAAGATTCAACGACTACGCAACCGTGACATATATTATGTGAAGGTCACCTGGAGAAGTAGAGATATAGAAGAAATCACATGGGAAGAAGAGAATGCTATGCGAAAGCAATACCCTCATCTATTCGACTCGAAAGATATGTACAAATTTCGAGGATGAAATTTTTATAAGCAGGGGGGAGTTGTAAGACCCGTATCGAATTAACCGGTCTTACCACCTTGTACCAGATCTACCTATCATGGTCGAGCCAAATGGACCAAGTGCGTAAAGGAAATAGCAAGACCAGGTATGAAACAGACCCAAAAATAGTGAAATAGGGTGTGGGGTCGCATACCCAAATAGGCAGGGTCGATCCCACCTCATTCGGAAGTCAGACCCCTGATTTTTAGACCTAGGCTCAGACAACTGAGACCCTAGGGTCGACGGGATCTCCGACCCCCTCATCGACCCTAGGATCACCGACAGAAATCGTAAATAGGAAACTTTCCAAATTTCAAGGGGATTCTTTCCTAATCTCAATGGGACTTATTTTGGGAGGTTTTCCTCTATAAATAGGACATCCCTTAGCCTCTTTCACTCCTTTTGAAACCCTAATTGAAAGAGAAGAGAAGGAGAAGAGAAGGAAAGTTAGAGAAGAAGACTAAAGAGAAGAAATCCAGAGAAACCTCTGAATCTCAGCAAACCTAAGGTATGGATATGCTTTCCATGAATTGTTTAAGACCTTAGAATAGTTCATGAAGAGGGTATGATCTAGGAGAAACCCAAATCATCCATCCATGGGAAGATTTTAATGAAATCCATGGAGGAAATCATGGTAGACAAAGTAAGGAAATAACCTAGAGTTTTAAGCCATAGAACAAGCATAGAATGGACTGTGAAAGTAAGCCAAAGGACCCAAACTTGAAATATTAGACTGTAGAATGAAAAGGTCGACTCAAACCACATGCGATCGCACGTAGGGTCGATTGGGAATCGACCCTACCAGACCACAGGATCGACCCCTAGCTTCCAGGAAGACCAGGGAAGCTACGGTCGCACCTAGGGTCGATGGGACATCCGGCCCTAGCATTGACCCTACACCCTGGGGTCGCATAAACCTGCGACCCTACCTACGACCCATCCTACGACCCTATCTTAACAGCAAGCCTAAAATTTTCGGAATGAATTCTAATTAAAATCTATCGACTTGTTAGGTTTTCCTATTGATATAAAGGTGATTTTTAAAGCTTGATAGAGGATTTACACTCAAGCAAAGGTGAGGGAACAAGACCTAAACTAATTGACTAATAATAAACTATTTTTATTTCTTGAGTCCAATACCATGACTGATTCTATGCGTGTATGCTTGTAATGTGCATTCAACATGTCATCCAATATTCTTGCTATTAATGTTCATGCATATTTAATTCTATTTATAACATGTTGATGATGATGATGCTAGGAATAGGCATGTGAATGTTTGTGTGTGGCTAGTGTGCTTAATGCAAGTGGAGCATCAGGGGGAGGACGTGATATTGTGGTGTGTCCTGGTCACCAGCCTCTAGCTCTATCTCTACTCAAGTCTTGTCCACTGACATCGTCGTATCGCCATTATCTTAGCCAAACTATTACATTGTAGGGTATCAGGGGAGGTGGTCTCAGACCATGTAGTCTTCGACTCTATCGGGGGGCTTAGCTCTATCTCTATGGACGTATTGAGGGATGCTGGGGTGAGGCCTTGGGTACACTGTTTGACATCAGGATTGGTTAGTTGTGAGCCCAGTTTGCAAGTCCTCGCCAGCAGGGGCTTACGTATTGGTATGGGTAGAGTATCAGGAGAAGTATGATGCGGTGTGGTCCTAAGCACTTTAGCTCTATCTCTATTCCATGGTGGGTGCATGTAGGACGACAATAAACGATATCTTTGGGTGGCTTCACACACTCCTGTGTAGAGGTGAGGCGGCCACCGAACCTTTCTATAGCACATTGCAAACTTATATACCAGACCACAGATATGAATTGAATGCATGCATATGGTTGTTGCATTGTTTTGTTTGCTCACTGAGCCGTGATGTGTGCTCACCCTTTTCGAATTCAAATATTTTTAGTTGATGATGCAGGTACCACTGTGGAAGATTATATGAATGCTTCTGTGTACGGACACGTGGCTGCAATGGAGGCTGAAGATATAGTGGAGACGCATGACTCCTTATGCGAGTGCAACTCATGTGTTTTCGATTAGATTTTTATTTGAACTATTAAAGAAATGTAATTTGTTATCTTATTTACTTATGTCTCGGTTGATACAACATAATTTGATATTTTATTTATGATTATCATAGTTAGATTCTCAGTTCAGTTAATATTAAGACTTTCGCTATTGTGTATTTATTCTGATTATGGTTGTGGATGTGTATGGTTTATATTAAAGGACACAGCCTATTAGAGATCCTGGTTGAACCGTTGGTTTATTCGCGGTTCATCACACCATTCTGAAAGGTACGGAATTGGGGTGTGACAATAAGTCCCAATGAGTTTAGAAAAGATCCCCTTTGAATTAGGAAAGTTTCCTAATTTTTGATTTCTGTCTGTCATCGTAGGGTCGGACATAGGGTCGCAGAATCCGTCAACCCTACGTTTTTCTAGTCATGTGACCCTACGACTAGAAAGTCATGGGTTGGACTTCTGTTGAGGTAGGGTCGACCCTACCTGTTTAGGCATGCGACCCTACCTTCTCATTTGCTGTTTTTGGGTTAGACTTCATACCTGGTCTTGTGATTTCTTCACGCACTTGGTCCACTTGGCTTGACCATGATAGGTAGACTTGGTACAAGGTGGTAAGACCGGTTAGTGCGATACGGGTCTTACAACTCCCCCCTCTTATTAAAATTTTGTCCTCAAAATTTATACATACCTTTCAAGTCGAAAAGGTGAGGATATTGCTTCCGCATAGCATTCTCTTCTTCCCATGTGATCTTTTCTATATCTCGGCTTCTCCAGGTAACCTTAACTTAGTAGATGTCACGGTTGCATAGTCATTGAACCTTTCGACTTGTGATTTCAGTTGGTGCTACTTCGAATGTCAAATCATCAGTTAAATCTGGTGGATCCACTGCCAGAACGTGCGTTGGATCTCTGACGTACTTCTTTAATAATGAGATATAAAATACATCATGCACACTTGACAGAGATGGTGGTAGTGCTAACTGAAAAGCCACTTTTCCATGTTTGGCTAAAATCTCATATGGTCCGACATATCTCGGACTTAGCTTCCCATTCTGTCCGAATCATTTTAAACCTCGCATAGGTGATATTTTCAAGAATACCTTATTACCTACGACAAATTCAAGGTCTCTGTGTCGAGTATCAGCATACTGTTTCTGACGATTCTGAGCCATTCCAACTCTTTCTTTGATAATGTCGACTACTCGACAAGTCTCTTCAACAAGTTCTAGTCCAACGATGCTATGTTCACCAACTTCATTCCAAAACAGAGGAGTTCGACACTTTCTACCATACAGTGCCTCATAGGGTGACATCTGTATAGTAGCCTGATAGCTATTGTTATAGGCGAACTTGATCAAGGGTACTTTCTCATCCCATGATCCATTAAAATCAATTAGATAGGCTCGAAGCATGTCTTCTAAAATCTGAATGGTACGCTCCGACTGTCCGTCTGTCTGAGGATGGAATGCAGTACTGAACTTCAACGTTGTACCCATAGCCTTTTACAATCCTTCCCAAAACTTTGAAGTAAAGCGTGGGTCTCTATCAGACACAATGCTTTCAGGTACACCATGTAATCTGACAATGTTATCCACATATAGCTTGGCTAACCTCTCCAAGGTATACTGTGGTCGTATAGCTATAAAACGAACTATCTTGGTCAGACAATCTACAATCACCCAGACCGCGTCAACTACTGGAGGAGTCAATGGTAACCCAGTGACGAAGTCCATAGTAATGCAGTGCCATTTCCATGCTGGTTCTGGTAGCGGCTGCAACAGTCCTGCAGGTCTTTTCCGTTTAGCCTTCACCCTTTGATAATTTAGGCATTGAGACACAAATTTAGCTACATCTGCTTTCATTCCTCTCCACCTATATAATTTTTTCAAATTATGATACATTTTTGTACTTCCAGGATGTACCGAATAGGCGGTGGGGTGTGAGCTTCCTTCATTAGTCGATGTCTAATGTCCAAATTTTCTGTTTCAGGAACACATACTCTTCCTTTGTACTTCAGCACATTTTCATCGTCTAAGGTGAACTCAGGAGTCGTCCTACCTTTTTTGATTTCTTCTTGTACCGTTCTCAGATAAGGGTCTGATTTAATAGCTGCTTTCACTTCATCAATTATATCAGGTACAATCTTCAACGTTGCGAACATATTTAAAAACCGATGAATAAACCCTTGGTAGGTTGATTTACCCGGTGCATCTATCACGAACTGCTCATTATCGTAATTGAACATTTTTCCTGTAGTACACAATGATGCAGTCGTGTTAACCTCTCCTTGAGATTTTATCATTGCTTTTCAGCTTAGCACATCAGCAACTACATTAGCCTTTCCTGGATGATACTGGATATCGCAATCATAGTCCTTCAATAATTTCAGCCATCTTCTTTGTCTCATGTTCAACTCCTTCTGATTAAAAAGATAAGTGAGACTCTTATGATCTGATTTAATCTGAAATTTCTCTCCATACAAATAATGTCTCCATATCTTGACAGCATGTACTACTACTGCTAATTCCAAGTCTTGAGGCATACGCAATTACTTGTTCACTTTGCATAAGTACACATCCTAAATCCAATCTTGACGCATCAGTATACAAGATAAATGGCTGTCCTAGAATAGGAATAGTCAAGACCGGAGCAGATATCAATCTAGCCTTCAACGTTTGGAAACTTTTCTCACATTTATCAGTCCAAACAAACTTTTCTCCTTTCTTAGTCAAACTGGTGAGAGGTACGGCAATTCTGGAATAGTCTTCCACGAATCGTCGATAATACCGAGCTAGACCTAAGAAACTTCTAATTTCTGCAATGCTCTTTGGTGCTTCCCACTTCACAATGGCTTCAATCTTGCTGGGATCCACTTTAATTCCTTCAGCGGATACAACATGGCCTAAGAAAGCGACCTCATTTAACCAAAACTCACACTTTGTAAATTTGGCGTAAAGCTTCTCTTTTCTTAGTCACTGTAGAGCGGCTCTTAGATTCATGACATGAGTTTCCTTGTCCTTGGAGTAAACCAATATATCGTTAATAAACAAAATGACTGACGTATCCAACATATCATGGAATACCCGATTCATGAGTTCCATAAAAATTATGGGTGCGTTAGTCAATCCAAAAGACATGACTACAAATTCATAATGTCCATATCTTGTTCTGAATGCTGTCTTTGGAATATCACCTTCCTTAATCTTCAGCTGATGGTATCCTGACCAAAGATCAATCTT
Source organism: Protea cynaroides (assembly GCA_028583415.1). Classification (NCBI taxonomy): domain Eukaryota; kingdom Viridiplantae; phylum Streptophyta; class Magnoliopsida; order Proteales; family Proteaceae; genus Protea; species Protea cynaroides. The sequence continues at coordinate 21,792,271 of CM053270.1, forward strand.
GGAGAATACCTTGGCACCTTGCAACTGATCGAACAAGTCATCGATCCGAGGCAACGGATATCGATTCTTGATTGTAAGCTTATTCAATTGCCGATAGTCTATACACAGTCGAACACTACCGTCCTTCTTCTTCACAAACAATACTGGCGCTCCCCATGGTGATATGTTGGGTCTGACATAACACTTGTCCAGTAATTCCTGTAACTGTACCTTTAGTTCCTTCAGTTCATTAGGAGCCATTCGATAGGGTGCTTTAGATACTGGTGCAGCTCCGGGTATAAGATCTATAACGAACTCTATCGCTCGGTCGGGTGGTAGTCCTAGTAGTTCCTCAGGAAATACATCTGGAGAGTCACGCACAACATCAATATCTTTCATTCGTGGTACTTCCTTGGTGAGATCAACCACGGATACTAGATACCCAACTCCTCCTTTCTCGAGGCATTTTTTAGCCTTTAATGCAGAGAGGATGTGTAAGACCCGCACTCTGAAAACCCGGTTTAACCTTGGTTTTGTGTCGTGACAGGTCTTCCGATCATCACCGAGCCAGACGGGACAAGCGGATAACAAACAGGTACGAAATCGGATCGAAGTCGACCAATTATACCTGATTTTAGGTATACCGGTCGATGGTACCGGTCGACCGGTATGGCCTGCACAGCTATGTGCGGGAATTTGGAAATTGGTCTCTGTGGGTCCCGCTTAACTGATTTCGAATCCTAGAAGTTTCCTAATCCTAGTAGGGTTACTAAACCTTATTTCTAGCCTATAAATACGCCCTTAAGCCTCCTCAAATCCTTTCCATTGTCTCTCACAAACCCTAGAGAAGAGAAAGAGCTTGGAAAGGAGAAGGAGCTAGGAAGAAGAAGGAGGTGCCACCATTACCGTTTGACGAAGCTCACGCTACGCCTGTCAACGGTAAGTGCTTGAATCCATCTTCTTATTCTGTGTTAGTTGTGTGGGTGGATCAATACCATGCAAAGTAGGTATTGATCTAAAACCCTAAATTGGCCAATAAACCCTAAGTTGCCGTCAAACCCTAGATTCGAGTTTCGAGATGATATTCATTGAAACGAGACTTGAATGAGTTGGGGATAACTCTAACTCAAAGCCTAGACTTAGAATGGATAGGAGAAACCCTGAAAATCCATGGAGGATGATCGACGGTAGTCGAAAAACCCATGTATGGTCTTCCGGAGACATATCGGTCGACTATACCGGTTGCACATAGTGTGACCGGTATGTTGCGACCGCTACCTCTCAGGAGGTTGTTGTGGGGGACCGGCTGACCATACCGGTCGCCAGTCTTTCCCACAGAGCTGCGACCGGTATATGCCACCGGTCAGCTCTGTGAGGGTGTTTTGTGATCTCTGTTGGTTTCCGACCAACATGAAACCCTAAATAATATATTCTAATGAAACCCTAATAATATTGTAGGACTTTGTGACATATCATTTGGATCTTGCGATGTGGAGCAAGTTATCGAACGAGCGTCAGGTAAGGGAATCTGACCTAAACCTAATAATTAATGGACAGTAAATCGTTGTTAATCATTGAATATCTATGATGTGATGTTTGTGCATATTCACATGCCATCCTTTACTTTCAGTTATTATTATTGTTCATGCATTCATAGGATGTGCTTGTTAGGCATGTGATTGTTTTCGTTGGTGTGTGGAGTGGGGCATGGGCCTGGGATCGCTCTTCACACTAGCACTTTTGTAGTATTCTGTCTTAACATGCTTGGTACGGGTGGGGTATCAGGGGAAGGTCGTGGTATGGTGGTCTCCGATATTGATGTTGTCCCGGCCATTGTTATGTGGTTCTGAGGATTCCGAGTCGACGCTGGCTTGTCCACGATGTTTTAGCTCTATCTCTATGCCGTAGGGAGTTATGTTGGGATAGGGTCTACCTGCGTATTGTTTCTATCCTAGTGGGTTAGTTACGGATAGGGTATCAGGGGGAGGTGAGGTATTGTGGTCTCCGGCCCGGCCTGCACACTCTAGCTCTATCTCTATGCCATAGACGGCTGTCTTTGGGATAGAGCATACATTGTTGACATATAGGATTGGTTAGTTGCGAGCCCGGTTTGCGAGCCCCGGCCAGAGGGGCTTAGGTACTTGGTATGGGTAGAGTATCGGGGAGGTGCGGGTATACCTTAGCTCTATCTCTATTCCATGATGGGTGCATGTGGGTTGGTGGTAGTGTGATTTGTCGTGCGATGCCACACACTCGTGTATAGAGGTGCGGGGGGCCACCAAACCTTTCTATAGCACATTGCAAACTTAAAACCGGACCACGAAGATAAAATTGATTGTTACTCATGCATAATCTTGTGAAACTGTCTGATTGTCTTACTGAGCGGTGTTGTGTGCTCACCCTTTGTATATACATTGTTTTTAGATGTTGATGCAGGTTACACTGTGGACGACTATGTGAACGCTCCGGCGTACGGTGGTGTAGCTGCTCGGGATGTACAAGCAGGGGAGGACGAGCATGATGCTTCATGCGAGTGCCCTTTCTGCGTGTACCTTTGATTTGTTTTATTTGTTTGTTTCAGTTATTTTTTATTGGATTAAAGGGATGTAAAAGATTATTATTCTATGTGTTTGAATTTGAATAATGGGATATTTATTTAAATTATCATTAGATACTCAGTTCATTCTATTTAAAGTCTTCCGTTGTATATTTATATTCTGATTGTGGTTATGTGTAATGGTTTGTATGGGTGGACACGGCCTATTCGAGATCCTGGTGTGAACCGTTGGTTCAATGGCGGTTCACTCACACCGTTCTGGTTGGATCAGAATTGGGGTGTGACAGGATGAGTTTTCATTTACGGGGAAGTTTGGTTCCCACAAAACTAAACTCTGCTCCTTCCTTGTCTTTAAATGTCAATTTCTTTTCTGCACATAATAGGTTTGCAGAATGTCGAACTAATCAGTCCATTCCCAAGATGACTTCAAAGTCTGCCATCTCGAGTTGAATCAAGGTTGCATCCAAAATCTTCTCGTCGATAAGAACTGAACATGGTCCATAACCTTTTTCTAGTTTCACTTCTAATCCCATAGGCGATCATACAAGCAATTTGTAGTCTAAAGATTTGAGGGGTAGATTCAGCTTCTTTCCAAATGACACAAATATAAAAGAATGAGTAGCTCCAGAATCAAAGAATACTCTAGTGAGTATTCCATTAATAGGTATGATATCTGTGATTTGTTTTAATTTAGTCTACATGCTCACACGATGTAACACAAAATGAAAGGTTCAGGTCATACCTGTGACCACATCCGACGATGCGATAGCATCCTCAGATGTAACAACATAAACCTTTCCTTGTTGTAGCTGCTTTCTGGGTTTAGGACACTCCCTTGAATAATGTCCTACTTGGTTACAGTTAAAGCATTTTACTCCTTTATTGTTTTGCTTTTGTTGTGGTTGAGCTGTTGGAGTAGTCTTGGCTGCAGCATTGAAGCCTTGAGTACGGAAGGGTTTGAATGTCCTTGTATTCCCTCCGTTGTAAGAATTCCCATTTGGCCTCTTGCTACCTCTATTCTGAGCAAAATAGCTCTCTTTCTGGCTCGACTCTATCACTCGAGTAATTTGTACTGCTTCATTGTAGACTTTCTTCTCCAGTCCCAGAACATGCTCGTGTATGCTTCCCCTAAGTCCCATGATGAACCTTCGGGTCTTTGTATTTTCCTCTTGCATACTGGCGGGTGCGAAGAAAAATAGCTCCTCATAACGCTGTTGGTATGCATCCACAGTCATCTGGCCCTAATATAAACTCAAGAACTCTCTCTCCATAGAATCTTTGAAACTTCTGGGGAAGTACTTAGCAAAGAATGCCTCTTTATATATAGCCCAGGTCAATTGGGCGTGCTTTGTTAACAGATAAGTCCGTGTGGACTTCCACCAGTGGTGTGCATCGCCTTTCAGCATGAAGGTTGCACACAATACTTTCTCCTCCTCATTAACCGACATCATCATGAAATTACTTTCCATTTCATCGATCCAGTGTGCTGGCCACAAAGGATATGCTGGTTTACCATTGTATTCTTTAGGTTTCATCTTCAGAAAATGCTCGATCAGTCGAGAGTGGTCCAGCTAATACTGAGCATAGGCCACATACATAGGTGGTTGGTACTGGTAACTGCCTTGAGCTACCTCAGGGTTCTGCACTTGAGCCTGCATGACTGGTGTTTGAGGTACATGGGGTACCGTGTTGCTTCCCCCCGGTACTGTGCTAGCCTGCCCTGCTGGCATAGGTGTCGTATGGGCAGCTAGAAAAGCCATTCCTACAGAAGCTTGCATATTGACTTGCACCTACTATATTTACTGCAGCTGTTGTGCCAGGTTCATTACGGCTGTGGCCAAATCTGTAGGTGGGGCTGGCAAGTTTGTAGGATTTGCCTGACCATTAGCTCCTGGCGGTGCCACGTTCGGATTCTCTTGTACTTCAGGAATTTCATGGCTAGTTTCCTCCACAGGTGGTGGTGGTGGAATTGGGTTACGTCCTCGTCTGTTCCCTCTTCGCCCAGCCATTTCCTATTCTGGTGGTTGTAGTGTCTGAAAACAATCATAGAACATGTGTGGCAATCAATATAAGTTGTTCCAAATTCAAAATCCAACTAATCAATATAAATTTCCAATTTTTCAAGCCATCCTGACAAAATACTGTATTTTCCATCGTAGGGTCGATGGTAGGGTCAGTCCTTATGCGACCCTAGGGTATGCGACCCTGAGAACACTATCAGCTCACTGAGAGCTTAGGGTTGATCATGGTCCGACCCTAGGTCCGACCCATGGTTATCTGTCAGATCACCGAGAGCCTAGGGTCGATTGTATGGTCGGTCTATGTCCGACCCTAGGTCCGACCCATGGTTCTCTATCAAATCATCGAGAGCCTAGGGTCGATGGTAGGGTCTGTCGTAGGGTCGCACATTTTGGTGGAATTATGCGACCCTACGATCCAAAATTAGGTTTTTAAACCCGATTTTGGATTCATTTCCCATTCTTTCTCCTTTCTTCCAACTCAACTCGCTTCCCCTGAGTTGCTACAGTATCGACCCTTAGGGTTTGATGATTGTTTCTTCCGTTCATGACTCCCACTCCTTCTCTTCAGGTAAGGTCTATTGTTTCACATTTTAAAGCTTTCCAAACTAGGTTTTTCATCTATTTACATCTTTTTCTTCAAATTAAACTTTTTCTAACCGTAAAAATTTAATTTTTATTGGGGGATTTTGCTTTTGGTCACCCAATGGACGAAAGCCCTCAAAAATATTTGAGTTTCATTGGTTGGTTATCGAGAAACTTGAATTTTTCCATTTTTGACCTAATTTTTGAGATTTTTCAAATTTATTGAAATTTCTTCAATTCGATCTTTCTAAATTAAATTTCCAACTGTATGAGCTTTGCAGGATGGTTTGGAACCTATGTAAGTCCTCCTGCCCAATTGTTTGGGTGAAAAGTGAGGCTTTTGACCAAATCATGCCGTTATAATGCTGAAATTTTGAGTTTTTCACCATTACTAATATCTTATTTGTTTTTCTGTGTCTTGACAAATAGTATGGCTCGTACCAAGGTTCCTAGGGCTCATGACCCAATTCGTTTCCACTCCAACAAGGCAGAAGCTCAGTATGCTCGCTATGAGCGTAAGAAGGTAGAAGGGGGTCGCTGTGTGAACTTGGCTAGTCTAGCCTTGTTTAAGGTGGAGGGTGCTTTTGGTGACATGGGCTGGCTTCCTGTAATCACCTATGAGGCTTGTACTTGTCCTGATTTGGTGAGGCAGTTCTATTGCAATCTCCAGGTAGTGGGGGATCGCAATGACACAGAGAGGGGTAGGGAGCTCAGGATCACTAGCTACGTCAAGGGGGTGGAGGTTTCATTTAACTGTCAGTTGTTGGTTGATCTTTTGGGCATATCAAATGATGGCCCTTTGGTGTACTGTGCTCCCAAGGAGCCCCAGTTCCTATCTTTGGAGATGCGTGCTGAGATTGATAGTCAGCTTATTAGAGATGATCGCTGGGAAATGAAAGCGATAAACCTACGTCCAGAGCCTCGGGTGTACTGTAAGATTATCCAGCACAACCTGATTCCCCAGAGTGGACACTATGATAGGATCTCACAGTTGACTCAGTATGCCCTCTACTGTATTTACACCAGGCAGCCTGTCTACCTTCATTATAATATTATCTGGATGATGATCCACGCTACGCTGCCTGGTCAGTTGGGCAATCTACCCTATGGACGTCTGATCACTACACTGCTCACTCGCCTACACATTGATTTAGTAGATGAGAGGATTCAGGAGAAGACCTTTTCATCAGATCTTGACTGGGAGGCCATCTGTAAGATGGGTATGCGGGATGCTCAGGTCAGTGATGATGAAAAGAATGCTCTAGTACGTCCTCATACTCAAGTAGAGGTAGCAGACGCCACGGCGATAGCAGCAACAGCAGGAGCAGGGGTCGATGGGGATGATGCTGAGGATGAGGATTGAATGTTCATGGATGTAGACTCCATACCTCCTCCATCACCTCTACATTCTACTGGAGCTGGTCCATCTTGGGCTCCTTCACACACTGTTGGTCCTTCACGCCCACCCTCTGATGATATTATGGGGCTACTGTGTGAGATTAGAGAGGCCCAGCGTGCGTCAGATCAGTGGATGGCCGAGCTGGTAGCTAGTCTCTAGGTGACCCAGACTCAGGTGGCCTGGTTGACTAGAGTGTATGCTGAGGACTACGATAGAGATCTCGAGGCACCTCCTCCTCCAGCACCTCCAGCTCCATGATGTATATTTTCCTTTTGTTTTTCTTTGTATTACAGAGTAACATGTTTGGGTTGTGGACCGTACTCCGATTTGGATATGTATACATGTTGTTTTTTATTCAATTATATATGAAACTTGTTTTTCCTTTTATATATGCATTATTCTCTTTCTTAATTTTGTCTCAAATAATACAGGTTCTTATGGTGTGTTATTATTATAGTTTTTAATTTTTATCCTAACTCAGTTCACGAACTTTTGTGGAAGTATACTGGTTTAATAGACAGGGCCTGAGAGCTCTGATACCAAGTTGTCACACCCCAATTCCGTACTATTCAGAATGGTGTGATGAACTGCTAATAAACCAATGGTTCAACTAGGATCTCGAATAGACTGTGTCCGTTTGCTTAAACCATACACATCCACAACCATAATCAGAATAAATACACAATAGCAGAAGTCTTATATATTAAATGAACTGAGAATCTAAGAATGATAACAAAAATAAAATATTCAATTATCTTCAAAAATACTAAGACATAAAATAAAATAATTTAATCAATTATATCGTTTGAATAATTTAAATGAAAATCTAATCGAAAACACAAGAGTTGCACTCGCATGACGAATCATGCGACTCCATCACAACTTCAGCGTCCATCGCCACCGCATGTCCATACATCGGAGCATTTATATAATCTTCTATGGTGGTACCTGCATCATCAACTAAAAATATTCGACGTCGAAAGGGTGAGCATACATCACGGCTCAGTGAGCAAACAAAACAATGCAACAAACATATGCATACATTCAATTCATATCTTTGGTTTGGTTCATAAGTTTGCAATGTGTAATAGAAAGGTTCGGTGGCCGCCTCACCTCTATACACGAATGTGTGGAATCACCCAATGGATCAAACACCATTGTCGCCCCACATGCACCCACCATGGAATAGAGATAGAGCTAAAGTGCTTAGGACCGCACCGCATCACACTTCCCCTGATGCCCTACCCATACCAACACGTAAGCCCCTATTGGCGAGGGCTTGCAAACTGGGCTTGCAACTAACCAATCTTAATGTCAATCAGTGTATCCAAGGCCTCACCCCAGCATCCCTCAATACGTCCATAGAGATAGAGTTAAGGCCCCCCGGCAGAGTCAGAGACTACACGGTCTGACATCACCGCCTCTGATGCCTTACGATGTAATAGTTCTGCTAAGGTAATGGCGATACGACGATGTTAGTGGACAAGACTTGAGTAGAGATAGAGCTAAAGTCTAGTGACCAGGCTGAACCACAATGTCACGTCCTCCCCCTGATGCCCCACTCGCATCAAGTACACTAACCACACACAAACATTCACATGCCTATTCCTAGCATCATCATCAACATCATATTATAAATAAACAAAAATTAAATGTGCATGAACAGTAATAACAGGAATAGTAGATGACATGTGATATGCACATTACAATCGTTCAAACATAGAATCTTTCATGGTATTGGACTCTATAAACAAAAACAATTTATTATTAGCCAATTAGTTTAGGTCTTGTTTCCTCACCTTTGATTGAGCGTAGATCCTCGTTCAAGCTTTATGAATCACTTTTAAATCACTAGAAAAACCTAACAAGTCGATAGATTTTAATTAGAATTAATTCCAATATATTTTAAACTAACTGAAATCATAGGGTCGCAGATAGGGTAGCACCTAGGGTAGCAGTTTCTACGACCCTAGGGTGTAGGGTCGAGCGTGGGGTCGGATACCATTCGATCCTACGTGCGACCACACCCTCCCTGGGACTTCCCGAGGGCATGTGGTCAATCCTGTGGTCTCGTAGGATTGGATATTATTCGACCCTACGTGCGACCACACGTATTCTGAGTCGACCTTTCATTCTAAAGTCCATTCCTTCATGTTTGGATCCTTTGGCTTACTTTCATGATCCATTCTATGATTGTTCTATGGCTCAAAACTATAAGTTATACAGTATTCATAGTCCATAATGATTTCCTCCATGGAATCTCTTGAAACTTGTCCATGGATGGATGATTTGGGCTTCTCCTAATCCTATGTTCTTCATAACTATTCTAAGATCTCTTATTCAAGTAAGGAATTAGGTGCATACCTTTATTCAGAGGTTTCTTTGAACTTCCTCCTCTTCCTTAGTCTTTTCTTCAAGTTCCTTTTCTTCTTCTCTTCCTTCTCTTTCTCTTTCTCTTACTCTCAATTAGGGTTCTAAAGGAATGAAAGAGGCTAAGGAACATCCTATTTATAGAGGAAAACCCTCCACAATAAGTCCCAATGAGTTTAGGAAAGATCCCCTTTGAATTAGGACAATTTCTTAATTTGAGATTTCTGTCTGTCATCATAGGGTCGGACGTAGGGTCGCAGAATCCATCGACCCTACGTTTTTCTAGTCATGTGACCCTACGACTAGAAAGTCATGGGTTGGACTTCTGTTGCGGTGGGGTCGACCCTACCTGTTTAGGCATGCGACCCTACCCTCTCATTTGCTGTTTTTGGGTTGGACTTCATACCTGGTCTTGTGATTTCTTCACGCACTTGGTCGACTTGGCTCCACCATGATAGGTAGACCTGGTACAAGGTAGTAAGACCGGTTAGTTCGATACGGGTCTTACAATTGGATTCCAGATTTTCTTCTTGGATAAATGGAAATGGCTGACAATTTTTATTTATTATGTAATTTTAACAAATTTCATGACATGCTTGAGTCAGCAAATCGAGATTCAATCCCCATTTCAACATTTATCAACCTTACATTATGCACGATAGGTTCACAAAAAACCATACCTCTTCAATAAGGTACCCTTTTTCTAGAGGCACGGACAATCATTTCCATTTGAAAGACGTATCCCTTACTAACGACAGAGTTATTGATGTCTTGAAAAATATATCTCCGATAAAGCCTTTAAAACAACCAAGAATTGTTAGTTTTAACACTACAGTGTGATCAAGGAATTGCTTAGACTTTAGTCAAGTACCGAAAAGATCCTGTCAAATCTGATACATTAGCTCCCCTACTGGTCAGTTTGCGCATAAGGTTCCATCCATGCACGCCACCACCTATAACATACCTGGTGCCTGTAACTATACTTGCACCAGTCTCCATCTACTTCCTGATAATCAAGTGGCAATAAATTGTTTTTCACTATCTTATTCATCAGGCTATAATTTCTTTTGGAGTAGGGAAGGCAAAATACTGGCGATACTTTACTTCATGATGTCCACTTCTACTTATATAAAAATTTTAAAGGAATCTTAAGAATGTAGGTGGCAAAATCAAGATCTTTTGGCCATATTTTGGAAGCAATTGTTTTTTATGTGTGTAAAGCTATAATGTCGTTATCTAAACCTTCTCAGGATATGGATAATAATAGATACATTCTATCCTCTTGGGACCTTGCCACTATGTGAAGGTCCTTCTGTTTCCCTTCATTTCTTTTCTGTTTCTCTTTGTTCGGGCTGCTAGCCTAAATTTGTAAGGAGCATGGCTCTATCTTGTTGGATACCCAAGTTTGCCTCCCCCCCCAACCAAAAAAAAATGGTTGCCAACATAAAAAAGAAGAAAAAGATCCAGATGATCCACTAGATAATGTTCGGATCTTAAATTTTTGAAAGGCAACAAGAATACACATGCTTATTTTCAAAAGACGGTCGGAGATACATTTAACAAGAACTTCAAGATCTTCATGGAAACACAACATGATATTAATCTAGAGAACTAGAAAATATGCATCATTAGTCAAAGTTCTTACTTAATGAAGCTTGGCAAGTACTTAGGCTGTCAAGGAAAACACAAAATAACTCATTAGAAAGAAGAATACAATAAAACATCAAGCACACAAAAAAATTATATAGGAGATCTAGGTTCTTTGCATGGTAGACCAGAAAAAATAGGGCAGCCCAGTGTACGAGGCTCCCGCTACTGCAAAGTCTGGTGATGTACACAGCCTTTCCTCCACCAAGCAGAGAGGTTTTTTTCATGTTTCAAAACCGTGACCACTAGGTTGCAGTATGACACCACCCAAATATCAAAAAAAAAAAAAAAAAAAAAAGAATTAGTAAACAGTAAAGCCAAGAGAAAGAGAGGAGGTAGGGTCAATTGTGTTATTAGCCTCTCCTCCTAGCCACTATTTATAGATGTAGAAAAGACTAACAAGACAGATCTAGGACTCTACAAGTCAGAGTCCTAGTTACAAACTAAATAAAAAAATGATAAGAGATAAGTAGAAAAGAAGATGAGATAAGCAGGTCACATGAGTTTTTAACTAAATTGATATTAGGCCTAAATAATCAGGTCCATCACTAAACACTTAAATACTTAATCACTTAAATTAATCGGTAATAAGCCTTAATAAATAGGCCCATTCCTTCACAATAATATTAGTTAACGGTGCACAATGAAACCTCCTGATAAATGAAAATAAAGAAAACCTCTTTACCAGTTCCTTGGGTCATAGTAACTATTTGTTGAAATAGTATCTGAATATATGATCCCTAATTTTCTTCTTCTTTCTCCCTGAAACACCTCTCTTTTTTCCCCCTTTTGGTGGGGGTCGGGTGGCCATGGAGCTAGATACAATGTAAACCTTGAATGGGAACTCTTCTGATTTTTATCTCCTTTGATCCATGAGTTAGGGAACTCATTCACAAAATGCAGTAAAATTTGATGCTTTCAATATAATAAGATGGCATACCAACATCTTGTACGTAGGGACTCGTTTAGTTTCGAATATGGTTCTAAATTTTAATTTTTTTTGACAAGGCTGAAACGAAATGACATCCAAATTAGAAAACTGTAATATTTCGATCGGAAATTTTGCTCATTTTGGTAATTTCGATCAGCATATCTACAACATAAGCATTTTTTTGGTCTACATTTCAGTCATTATGGTTGGATTTTGGTAAGTATCTCTATTCCTTGTGCCAGTCTAAAAATGCAATATTTCAGTGAGATTTCGATCATTTCGGTCAAAATCTTGAAAAAGCCACGGACGCAGCTCTCGCCATTCCCACCGAGATTCCTCCACTGCCCTCAGTAGGAGTACTTCCTCCTCTCGGCCCTGAGTCTTTGGTTGATCCACCCATCGGGAGCTCTGAGCCAGACGCACTATCAGGAGTGCAAGTTTCCGACCCTCCCCCTTCGACTGCGGGGCTTGTGTTACCGTCGATTATTGACATCGTAGAGGACGGATGTACTATCTCCTTATACCTTCTTTCGTTTTATCGATCCCTCATCACAATTCTAACTATATATATATATATATATATATATATATATATATATATATATATATATATATATATATATATATATATATATTTTTTTTTTTTTTTTTTTTTTTTTTTTTTTTGCAGAGGATGATGATGATCAGGCCACTATTGCAAAGACGCTGCATAGATCGAAGAGGAGGAAACTTGCCTCCGAGACTCCCAGGCTTATTTTTCCTGAGGATACTCCTTAGGACATCTTGCAGCGGATTCTAGCAAGCCCTCCGCCACTGCACTCTCTTCACCCGGTCGAGACGCCTGTCGACAGGATACCTGCAATTCCCTTCGGCAATGCCGCGCCTGTTTCTACAACAACCATCCCCTCGGAAGTCATTCACCACCCCCTCTGACTGTAGATTCAGGTTATGCAGTCAGTCCTTCTCCAAGCTCCGCACCAACCACCATGGTTACACCAGCACCACTGTCCTCGAGCCTGGAAGTTTTTCCTCCAGTCTCCTCTGGTATGTCCTCCATTCCTACAGACTCCACTGTAGTTATATTTTTCCTTCCACTTTCTAGAGATTTACCTCAGCTAGCCCCTTCCACCTTTCCTCAAATCTCCACCTCCTCTGTACCCGTACAATCTTCTTTCCCCAGTCACCCTACCGAGGAGGGTATCAAAGGGAAAAGCTCAGCCGAGCCTTTCACCTAACCGCCAAGTTCAGCTTCGAGCCTTCCTACGACCAGTTTTACCTCTTCTGCCTCCGGCTCGAGTTCCGCTACTATCGAGCGTACCGTATTTGTCCCATCCTGGAGAGTACTTTCCACAGAACTGGGTTACTCAACCGTCCGGTAGCTCAAGAGGTTGTCCATCATGCATGTCTTCCTACTGATGAGGACCTTTTCAAGCATGCCCAGCTTGAGGGTATCGACCAGGGCCAGTGTGCGGCCCTCTACCAAGTGAGTATTCCAACTTTTCTCCCTTTTTTTTTATTTTACTGATCCATTTCTCACGCATTTTTCTTCTTCTCCTTTTTTTATAGTTAATGTGTGGGACGAACTACTACCGCAAGATACTGGTGAGTTTCAAACGCAAGTTGAGAGAGGCGCACACTTTCGCTCAGCAGAGCAGCAGGCTTCTATCCATTGCCCTAGCGGAACGCGACCAAGCCACCCATGATCGGGATGTTGCTATTGCAGCCCATACTGAAGCCGAGGAGGTATGGAAAGAGGGGAAGGATACTCTTTCTTTTGAGTTAGAGGTGGTCGAGCAGGAGAGGGACGATGCTGAGACAAGGGCCTCAGAGGCAGAAGTGGGAGCCAAGGAAGCAGATGACCAGGCCAAGGATCTGGACATAAAATGGCGCTCTGCCAAAGCATCTTTGGAACTAAACTGAAAGTGGTTGTCTGATGAGAAGACCAGGTACAGGATGTTCGATGAACATTTTACTGCTCGTGCCAAGGTCTTCGAGGCTGCCCAAATGGAATTGTCTGAGGTGCCACTATCCAATGAAGTCATGACAGACCAGCTCAAAGTGACCACCGATCTTAACAATCAACTGGAAGAGGAGGTCAGAGTTCTGCAGGGGGCCCGGGATGAGTTAGTAATGGAGAAGGGTAGTTTGTCGGCAGAGAACCGCAAGTTGCAGGCTGAGTTATCCCATTCCATCACCAGGGAGGATTCCCTTAGATGATATTTGGTTTTCCTATAGGATCGAAACATCGACATGCAGTCTTCCATAGCCCGTTTGACCGAGGAGCTAGCACAAGCCCACGCATCTCTAGCACAAGATAAAGAGAAGACCCTAAGAGCCTTACTTGAGTCTGAAGACATGGAGGGCCTTTTTAGGAAGGAAAGAGCTCGGGCCATCAGGGAAGCTCTTCTAGTCGTGCATTCACAGATGTCTACTCTTCTTCCGGCCTTCAATTTTTCCAACATCCCCCTTATGAGTACGGTGATTTGGGATAAACTCGTGCAGCCCTCAAGTCTTCCCTCAACAACTCCCTGCACAGATTTGGGGATAGTACCTTCTCCTCAAGAAGTACTCTCCTCAATTCCTCCACTGGATACTCTTGGAACGGCTTCCAAGGACCCTTCATCCCTTTCATTGGTAGAAACCCCCAACACGACTTCTTCTGATACTCCTTCGACAGTAACACCGTCGGTAGAATGAGCATAACTATGTACTTAACCAAATATCAAGTTTTTCTCTCTTCTCTTTTCTTTTTTTTTTTTGTAAGAATGTACACATTATATATCATTCAATATACTTTCCTTTGCGCTCAACTTATACTCTTTCTCTTTCTTTTTCTTTTTTTAAGTACTTTTTCTAAGTATTCCACCTTACGCCCTGGCTTTAAATGATTATACTTTGCCAATGATTTAAAACCAAAATAGTAGGCCCCTTTTTTTTTTTTTGAGACCCGGGGGCCTTTTCTCTTTCGAGACCCGTAGGCCTTCTCTTTTTCGAGACCCGTAGGCCTTTTCTTTTTCGAGTCCCATAGGCCTTTTCTTTTTCGAAACCCAAAGGCCTTTTCTTTTTCGAGACCCATAGGCCTTTTCTTTTTCGAGGCCCGTAGGCCTTTTCTTTTTCGAGACCCAAAGGCCTTTTCTTTTTCGAGACCCATAGACCTTTTCTTTTTTGAGAACCAGAAGCCTTTCCTTTTTCAAGACCCGTAGGCCTTTCCTTTTTCGAGACCCTTATGAAAAGGTGTAGTGTAAGTAGAGATTTTGGAACCTTACACATAGTATCTTCAAAGATTCTTGGAGTGCCAAGTGCGTGGTAAGGCCGACCCATCCATTGTCTCCAAATGATACGACCCTGGTCTAGTAGCTTTCACAACACGGTACGATCCCTCCCAATTTGGGATTAACTTACCCTACTAAGCAGGAACAGTGACAGCCGTCGAGCGTAAAACCAAGTCACCTACTTGGAACAAATTCTCCTTGACCCTCGAATTGTAATACTTGGCCATTTTCTGTTGATACGCCGCTATGCATAGTCTAGCTGTTTCGCGAACGTCTTCTAGAAGATCCAGGTCGTCACTGTTAGTATCCTCATTGAAGTTCAACACCCTGTAACTTTTCTCCATTACCTCGATCGGAATAACAGCTTCAGACCCGAAGGCCAACTTGAAAGGAGTGGCCCCTGTAGCCGTCTGTTGGGTTGTTCGATACGACCATACCACACTGGATAATTCTTGAGCCTATGCTTGTTTCTTTTCTTCCACACGTAGTTCTAAGCCATGCAGCAGAGTATGATTGGTGACTTCTATCTGTCCATTAGCTTCCAGGTGCGCTGCTGACGCAAATCTATGCCCAATTTTATGGTCACAGTAGAATTCGTGGAAGATCCAACTTGAGAACTGCGGACCATTGTCGGTAACTAGTACTTGTGGGATTCCATATCTATAGAGGGCATTAAGTTTGAAGAATTCCTTAGCTTTATGTGTCGTGACCCTTACCATTGCTTTTACCTCGATCCACTTAGTGAAATAATCAATTGCCACCAAGATATATTGCAGTTACCCCTTTGCTTGCGGGAATGGCCCCAGAATGTCCATACCCCAGACTGCGAAGGGAATGGAAGAAGGAATAGGCTGTAGCTGTACGCATGGGCTATGGGACATGGGAGCATGCTTCTGACATGCTTCAAAACTTCTGGGGTACTTTTCACAATCGCTCATCATATGGGGCCAATGATATCCCATTCGGATGATCTTAAAGCACATAGTGCGCCCACATTGGTGGGCTCCATAGATGCCCTCGTAAACTTCCGCATAATGTACTCAGCCCTCGAGGGTGGAACACAATGAAGCAATGAAAAGGAATGAGACTTCTTGTATAGTACCTCGTCGTGAATGACATACGACCCTGCTTGAATCTGAATACGCCGGGCTTCCTTCTTGTCTTTAGGCAAGACATTTTCACGTAGATAAGTGAGTAAAGGATCCATCCAACAGGGCCCGACATCGATGAGTAAGACTTCCCCGACGGGGTCAATGCTAGGATCTGAAAGATGCTCGACATACACCGACACGTCAAAGCAGCTCAAATCGTTGGATCCTAAATGAGAGAGAGCATCTGCTTCCGTATTCTGATCACGAGGTATGCTGACCACTGTAAACTTATCCAAAGGTTCGATAAGCTATTTTATGAGGGTCAAGTATCTAGCTAGATGGTTCTGTCAAGCCTCATAGACTGTAAGACACGCACGCCACGAACCTGGTCTAACCTTACATTTCGTGTCGTGATCCGTCTACATATCATGGTCGAGCCAAGTGGACCAAGTGTGTGAAGAAACCCAAGACCCAGTATGAAAATTTACTCAAAAATAGCCAAAATGAGGGTAGGGTCGCAGGTTTTAACAGGCAGGTCCGACCCTCCCATCGACCCGTGACTAGGGGTCACAGAGGGTCTATGAATTGTCCGACCCTCCCATCGACCCTCGGTATTCGAGAAAAACAGCACGAACCAAAAATTAAAAAACTTTCCTAAATTCGATTGGAACCTTTCCTAAACTCAATGGGACTTATTTTGGGAGGTTTTACTCTATAAATAGGACGTCCCTAATCCTCTTTCACTCCTTTTACAACCCTAATTGAATTGAGAGAAAGAGAAGAGAAGGAAGAGAAGAAGAAGAGAAGCAAGGAAGAGAAGAAAGCAAAAAGAAGAAGAGTTGCAGGAGAAGGAGTATTCTTCTCAGGTATGGATACTAATTCCATGAGTTTCTACAGACCTTAGGTTAGGTAATGAAGAGAGTATGATCTCGGAGAACACAAACCATCAACCCATGGTTAGGTTTCCATGGAAAACCATGGGAGAATATATAAAAGCTATATAGGTGGATGATTCATGGTTCTAGACCATGGAATGTATGTTGAGTGGACTGTAGGAGCAAGCCATAGGACCCCAAACACGAAGAATGGACTAAAAGGAGGAAAATTGACCAAAACCCACAGGGGGTCGCACAGAGGGTCGATGACCATCCGACCCTATGTGACCTGAGTATCGACCCTCAGGGTTCTGGAAGTCCAGATTTGGGGAGGGTCGCACCCAGGGTCGATCATGACTCCGACCCTACCTCCGACCCTCAGTTAACAGAATAGTTTTTAAAAATTATAATAAATTCTAATTAAATTTTATCGACTTTGTTAGGTCTTCTAGCAATATAATAACATTATAAAGGTGATACTAAAGCTTGGAAGAGGATCTATTAACAAGCTAAGGTGAGGGAACAAGACCTAAACTAATTGGTTAATAACAAACTGTTTTTATTTTTTTTAGTCCAATATCATGATTGTGATATGCGTGTGTGCTTGAAATGTGCATTCAACATGTCATCCAATATTTCTATTATTACTGTTCATGCATATTTAAATTTATTGATTATAACATGATGATGTTGATGACGGTAGGAATAGGCATGTGAATGTTTGTGTTTGGCTGATGTACATGGTGCGGGTAGGGATGGTATCAATCGGTACTTCGATGCCGTTCTCATCGGGGTATATTGTGCCATGGTCTAATCAAGTCATGTCCACTAAGTAAGTGTTAGTGTGCTTGATGCGAGTGGAGCATCAGGGGGAGGACGTCACATTGTGGTTCAGCCTGGTCACCAGACTCTAACTCTATCTCTACTCAAGTCTTGTCCACTAACATCGTCGTATCGCCATTACCTTAGCCGAACTAATATGTTGTAGGGCATCAGGGGGGATGTGGCATTGTGGTTCAGCCTGGTTGTAAGACCCGCACTCCGTAAATCCGGTCTAAACATTGGTTTTGATGTCGTGACAGGTCTTCCGATCATCAACGGACCAGAAGGGACGAGCGGATGACAAACAGGTATGAAATCGGACCAAAGAAGATCGAATCAACATGATTTTATGTTGACCGGTCGATGGTACCGGTCGACCGATCAGGTCTGCGCAGCTAAGTGTAGAAATCTAGAAATTGACTTCTGAGGGTCCCACTTTCCTGATTTCGAATCCTAAGACTTTTCTAATCCTAATAGGGTTACTAAACCCTAATTCTAGCCTATAAATACACCCTTAAACCTCCTCAAATCCTTTCCATTATCTCTCATAAACCCTAGAGAAGAGAAGGAGGTTGGAAAGGAGAAGGAGCTAGGAAGAAGAAGGAGGTGCCGCCATTGCCGTTCGACGAAGCTCACTCTACGTCAGTAAACGGTAAGTGTTTGAATCAATCTTCTTACCCTATGTTAGTTGTGTGGGTGGATCAATATCATGCAAAATAGGTATTGATCTAAAACCCTAATTAGCCAATAAACCCTAAGTTGCCGTCAAAACTTAGATTCGAGTTTCGAGATGATATTCATCGAAACTAGACTTGAATGAGTTGGGCATAACTCTAACTCAAAGATTAGACTTAGAATGGATAGGAAAAACCTTGGAAATCCATGGAGGATGATCGACGGCAGTCAAAAAACCCATGTATGATCTTCCGGAGACATACCGGTCGACTATACCGGTTGCACACAGTGTGACCGGTATGTTGCCACCGGTATCCCTCGGGAGGCTGGTCTATGGGGACCGGCTGACCATACCGGTTGCCAGTCTTTCCCACAGGGCTGCGACCGGTACATGCCACCGGTCAGCTCTGTGAGGGTATTTTGTAACCTTGTTGGTTTCCGACCAATATGAAACCCTAAGAAAACTATTCTAATGAAACCCTAATAATATTGTAGGACTTTGTGACTTTTCGTTTGGATCTTGCGACGTGGAGCAAGCTAACAAACGAGCGTCAGGTAAGGAAATCTGACCTAAACCTAATAATTAATGGACAGTAAGTTGTTGTTAATTACCTGAATATATATGATGTGATGTTTGTGCATATTCACAAGCCATCTTTTACTTTCAGTTATTATTATTGTTCATGCATTGATAGGATGTGATTGTTAAGCATGTGATTGTTTTCGTTAGTGTGTGGAGTGGGACATGGGCCTGGGATCGCTCCTCATACTAGCACCTTTTGTAGTATTATGTCTTAACATGCTTGGTACGGGTGGGGCATCAGGGGAAGGTCGTGGTACGGTGGTCTCCGATATTGATGTTGGCCTGGCCATGGTTATGTGGCACTGTGGTCTCCGAGTCGACGCTGGCTAGTCCACGATGCTTTAGCTCTATCTCTTTGTCGTAGGGAGTTATGTTGGGATAGGGTCTACCTGCGTATTGTTTCTATCCTAGTACGTTAGTTGCGGATAGGGCATCAGGGGAGGTGTGGGAATGCCATAGCTCTATCTCTATGTCGTAGACGGCTATGCTGGGATAGAGCGTACATTGATGACATATAGGATTGGTTAGTTGTGAGCCCAGTTTGTGAGCCCTGGCCAGTAGCGGCTTAGGTACTGATATGGGTAGAGCATCAGGGGAGGTACGGGGGTATCTTAGCTCTATCTCTATTCCATGATGGTGTATGTGGGCCAATGGGGGTGTGATCCATGAGGTGCCACACACTCGTGTATAGAGGTGCAGGGGCCAGCAAACCTTTCTATAGCACATTGCAAACTTAAAACCAGACCACAGCATAAAATGATTGTTACTCATGCATAATATTGTGAAACTGTCTGATTGTCTTACAGAGCTAAGTTGTGAGCTCACCCTTTGTGTACACATTATTTTAGATGTTGAGGCAAGTTACACTGTTGACGACTATGTGAACGCTCCGGCGTATGGTGACGTTGCTGCTTTGAGTGTACAGGCAGGAGAGGACGAACATGACGCTTCATGCGAGTGCCCTTTCTGCGTGTACCTGTGATCGGATTTTTGTTTATTCATTTCAGTTATTTTCGTTTGATATTAAAGGGATGTAAAAGATATTTATTTTATGTTGGGATTTGAATAATTGGATACTTATTTAATTATCAATAGATACTCAGTTCATTCTATTTTAAAGACTTCCGCTGTACTATTATATTCTGATTGTGGTTATGTGTGATGGTTTGTATAAGTGGACATGACCTATTCGTGATCCTGGTGTGAACCGTTGGTTCAGTGACGGTTTACTCACACCATTCTGGTTGGATCAGAATTGGGGTGTGACAACTTGGTATCAGAGCCAGTCTATGTCGGACGTCATAGTATCCTCAACGGTCACCTCGCCTCTCATGCTCACGCCCAGACGACGTAGCAGGAAGGTAATGAGACGACCGTATGGAAGGTTACTGGCCTGATCGGCCAGGGTCGCCTGATGCATGGTCCTGATGATGAGATAAGGGAGAGAGACCCGCTCCCCAGTGCAGACGCAATAAGTAATGTACTGAGTGAGCTGGGATAACTCACTATAATGGCCACTCTGGGGCACGATGTTGTGCTGAATAATGCGATTATATACTCGAGGTGCAGGTCTCAAGCTAGCCGCCTTCATGGGAGCTCCAAGGTTTAGTATCTGATCTGCTATCTCTCGGCACAGATCCTCAGTCAGATAGCCCTTCGCTTTGGGAGGGCAATACACTAGGTCTCCATCATTAGGAACCCCTAGAAGGTCGGCCAGCTGGTGGGTGTTGAATGAAATGGGTACACCCCTGACATAGCTAGTGATGCGTAAATCCCTACCCTTGGGATCGTTAACATCTCCATGCAACTCCAGGTTTCATAGAAATGCTTAACCAGATTGGGACGGGTGGTATCAGTGTAGGATATTACCGGTACCCACCCAAGCGCGTTGAAGGCAGCTCACACATCGAATCTCTCCAACTGATCTAGGTTAACCCGGCGCCCAGATTCTATGCTCTTGTTATCAAACCATGGGAACCGAGCCTGTGCCTCTATAGAACGAAACCAATGCTCGTCAAGTTGGGGAACTGGTGGCTGGGGAGCACGTGAACTCGAGCCATGAGGACGTTTCCCAAGAGCACGTCGGGGAGCCATTTTAACTGCAAAATAATAGAAAACAAGATGAAAATATTAGAAATTGTCAAAATTTCGGCAACATAACGACAGTAAATTGGGAAAAAACCTCAAACTCACCCAAAATCATGGGGAGGAGGACTTACGTAACCCCCACACTCTTCGACAAATCAATCACAAGCATTTACAATAAGAAATTTCAAGAAATTTGGAAAAATCAAGAAATTTCGAAAATTTTGGAAAACCTAGGTCAAAACATCTAAAAATTTTATTTTTATGAAAACCGTTCTGTGAAACCCCAAATTGGTTGAGGGCTTTTGCTCTTGGGGGTCCCTAAATCCTTTCCAAGCCGAAGGAAAAGAGTTCCTATGGTTGGAATATTTCAATCAATGAAAAACCTAAATTTCTACATATAGACGATATGAAAAATTTGTAAAAACATGAGGGAGAGAAAAGAGAAGAAAAGTGAGAAAAATTCTCACTTTTTGCGATTTTAAAGCCAATTTTGGGCATACCGGTCGACAGTTTTGCCTATACCGGTCGACCGGTATCTCCTCAGGTGTGCGACCGCTATGTCTCGGTCAGAATTTCAATTCTGACCGGTCGACTATACCGGTCGCAACCCTGTATACAGAGTGTCGAACGGTATGTTGCGACCGGTCAACACCTGAAAAGCCAGAAAAACCCTGAAAAATTTTAAAAAAAATTGGTAGACTTAATTACTTCTTTTTATGACTGTTTCGCCTTATATTGTTCAAGACTAACACCACTATTGCTTTATTCTCATGTGTTATGTCTTCTTCTCAGATTCAAGCAGAATAGTCTGAGATGGTGGGCGGAAATGGTCGTAGGGGTCGAAAGCGTCACCAGGCCAGGATGCGCCTCGAGGAAGAAGAATATGTTGAACAAGGCCATGTTAGAGAGCCAAGTCCGGAAGTGGAGGAGGAACAGGTTCCAGAAGTACCGACAAATTTACCTGGCCCACCTCACAGGAATTCTGAGACCATTGTTACAAACCTGGTTTATCAGATGCAAGCTCAGCAGAAAGAATTCCTGAGCGAGATACTGAAGATGCTCAGGCCACCGGGTTCTGTTCCCACTGGAGATACGCCTGAGTCTGGAGAGAAAAATACTTCACAGCCGATGCAGGGTAGCCCAAGGCCGATGGGCCAAGCACAGAATGTACCACCACCGCATCAGTTTTCGTCGCCTTCTGCGTACCCGGGAGCCTATCCGTATCCACCACAATGGTACGGAATGAACACTCAGGGACAGCATGATCTGAGCAGGGCAGTGGACAGATTCCTGAAGTTGAAGCCTTCATTAATCACTGGTAGGACAGGGAAACCATTGTGGCCAGCACAGTGGGTTGCAGAGATGGAGAAGAATTTCTGTCTAATGACATGTACAGAGGAGGAAAAGGTTTTATTTGCCACTCACATGCTGAAAGAACATGCAAATGCTTGGTGGAATTCTACACGGGCATATCTGGAGACTAAGTATACACTGGTGGATTGGGAAGTGTTTAAAGCTATCTTCTTCGATAAATACTTTCCGAAGAGTTTCAGAGATCAAATGGAGAAGAAGTTCCTCAATCTACAGCAATCTCAGTCGACCGTGGATGCTTATCAGCAGAGGTACGAAGAGCTATTCTTCTTCGCACCGGCAAGTATGCAAGAGGAAGAGACCAAGACACGTAGGTTCACCATGGGACTACGCGGAAGCATCAGAGAGCACATCTTGGGTTTGGACAAGAAGATCTACAATGAGGCTGAGCAGGTTGCAAGGGTGATAGAGTCCAGTCAGAGGGACAGCTTCTTCGCTCAGAACAGGGGAGTGAAGAGACCCGCTATTGAGAGTTCGGGTAGCGGTAACAATAGACCCTTCCGCCCATACAGGACTCAGAACGCTACAGTGCCTGCAAGGAACAATACGGCACCACCTGTGCCACCGAATGCTGGATTCAACCCAAATATCAAATGTTTCAACTGTCAGCAAGTGGGTCATATTGCAAGGACCTGCACTCTACCTAAGAAGCAACCTCCCCAGCAAGGAAGAGTTTATGCAGTCACCACTGAAGAGGCAGCTGCATCACCTGATGTGGTCACTGGTATGACTCTATCCCTTACTATTTGGCTTATCATTCTCATTTGTGTGTATGCGCATGTAGAACTAAGGGATAATAAAAAATTCCAGGAATTGTAAATGTAGCTGGTATACCTGCCAGAGTACTATTTGACTCTGGGGCCACGCACTCCTTTGTTTCTATTTCTTTTGGGAAGCGAATGGAGTTACCAATCAAGCACTTGGACCCAAGCTTGATAGTTCGCTCTCCACTAAGAGTCGAAGTGGCTTTAACCGAATATTATGGACCATGTACTGTATGTATTGAGGGCCGAGACTTAGAAGCAAGCCTAGTACTACTCGAGATGGCAGACTTTGATGTCATTTTGGGAATGGATTGGCTAGGCCATCATTCGGTCGTCCTATTATGTGGTGAAAGGAAGCTGGTGCTTACTGACAAAAAGGGAAGGGAATATAGCTTCACTGGGATCAACCTATCTAGGAAGCGAAAGCTGATACTCTCCGCCCTAAAACTAAGAGATGCTTAGAGAAGGGGGGAGTGGGGTATCTAGTATCTATAGTCGATATCACGGCAGAGTCACTCAAGATGGAAGATATAGATGTGGTTCGAGAGTTCCCAGATGTATTTCCTGAGGAGCTTCCGTGTCTACCGTCGGACGGGGGGCTACGAGTTTGTAATAGACCTTATGCCAGGTTTGGCGCCGGTGTCCAAAGCACCATACAGGATGGCCCCTACCGAGTTAAAGGAGTTGAAGACCCAATTACAAGAGTTGTTAGATAAGGGTTTCATACGACCTAGCATATCGCCTTGGGGAGCACCGGTATTATTCGTCAAGAAGAAAGACGGAAGTGTAAGACTGTGTATTGACTACCGTGAACTGAACAAGTTGACTATCAAGAATCGGTATCCTTTGCCTAGAATCGATGATCTGTTCGATCAATTGCAGGGTGTAAAGGTTTTCTCGAAGATTGATCTTCGATCGTGGTATCACCAACTGAAGATCAAGGCCGGAGAAATTCTGAAGACTGCTTTCAAGACGAGGTATGGGCATTATGAGTTTCTAGTTATGTCTTTCGGGTTGACCAATGCTCCAGCGTCGTTTATGGAACTGATGAACCGAGTGTTTCATAATATGTTGGACACTTCGTTCATCGTATTCATCGATGACATATTAATCTACTCTAAGGACATGGAGACTCATACAGCACACTTGAGGGCAGCCCTACAACGGCTGAGACAAGAGAAGCTTTATGCTAAGTTCAAGAAGTGCGAGTTTTGGCTGAAGGAAGTGGCTTTCTTGGGCCAAGTTGTATCTGAAGACGGTATCAAGGTTGATCCAAGTAAGATAGCTGCTATAGTAGGATGGGAAGCACCAAAATCTGTTGCGGAGATTCTTGGTTTCCTTGGGTTGGCTGGTTATTATAGAAGATTCGTGGAAGATTATTCCAGGATCGTTGTTCCACTCACCAGATTGACCAAGAAGGGAGAGAAATTCATATGGACAGATGAGTGTGAGAAGTGCTTTCAGACTTTGAAGTCAAGACTAGTCTCTGCACCTATCTTGACCATCCCATAACCAAGCATACCGTTTACTTTATATACGGATGCTTCAGGGTTGGGTATTGGGTGTGTATTGATGCAAGGAGAGCAGGTGATTGCTTACGCATCAAGACAGTTAAAGGAGCATGAAAAGAACTATCCTACACATGACTTGGAGCTAGCAGCGGTTATACATGCAATCAAGACTTGGAGACACTACTTGTACGGTAAGAAGTTTCAGATCAAGTCAGATCACAAGAGCTTAACTTATCTTTTCACTCAGAAGGATCTGAAAATGAGACAGAGGAGATGGCTGGAACTGTTGAAAGATTATGATTGTGACATCCAGTACCATCCGGGTAAAGCAAATGTGATGGCTGACGCCTTAAGCAGAAAATGGGCATCGAAACCTGAGGCAGGACCAAGTACAAATGCTGCATTATGTGCCGCAGCTTCAAATCAATCGAAGGTGATGAAGGGTATATAATTGAAACTGTAGAAGATCCAGTCGAACAAGGCTTAATTCATAAGTTCACCATGATGTTCGCAGCTTTGAAGATCTCACCGGATCTAGTTGATGAAGTCAAGGTAGCAATCCTACAGGATCCTCATCTCAAGACAGTGCAAGAAGACTTAGAGAAGGGTACAAGCAATCTTGACTTTACCTTGGATTCAGACAAGGTACTCAGGTATCGTGGACAGTTATGTATACCTGAGAGTGAAGACTGCAATATCAGAGATCGAGTTATGACTGAGGCTCATTACACTCCATATTCGGTACATCCAGGAAGTACCAAAATGTACCATGATTTAAGAAGACTATATTGGTGGAGGGGTATGAAAGCTGATATAGCTCGTTTCGTGTTCCAGTGTCTGAATTGTCAACAAGTTAAAGTAGAAAGGCAGAAACCCACGGGTTTACTACAGCCATTACCGGAACCCACATGGAAGTGGGATTGCATTACTATGGATTTTGTCACTGGCTTACCTTTGACACCAAGGTCAGTGGATGCAGTTTGGTTTATAGTGGATCGACTCACCAAGACAGCTCAATTTATTGCGGTCAGACCTCAGTATACCATGGAGAAACGGCCAAGTTATATGTTGATAATATAGTCAAACTTCATGGCGTTCCGAGAGTATAGTATCGACGGATATCCCCGTTTTACATCAAAGTTCCGGGAAGGATTACGAAAACTATGGGAACGAGTTGAAGTTCAGATACGCTTTTCACCCTCGGGACGGACGGACAGTCAGAGCGAACTATTCAAATTTTGGAAGATATGCTCCGAGCTTGTGCAATAGATTTCAAGGGAGCTTAGGATGAGAAACTATCACTTATCGAGTTCGCTTACAACAACAGTTATCAGGCTACAATTCAGATGGCCCCATATGAAGCACTCTATGGGAAGAAGTGTCGTACACCTCTGTTATGGAACGAAGTGGGGGAAAGAAGAATTGTAGGACCGAAGTTTGTTGAAGAAACTTACCGAGTGATTGATCAAATCAAGGAGAGAGTAAAGACAGCTCAAGTTCGACGAAGCACTATCCGCGGATAATCGACGTCGAGATCCGGAGTTTGCGGTGGGTGACAAAGTATTCTTGAAGGTGTCACCGGTGTGAGGCCCTGAAACGGTTTGGTAAGAAGGGGAAGCTTTGCCCCAGGTATGTGGGACCGAATGAGATATTGACCCGACGTGGTAATGTAGCATATCAATTGGCTCTACCACCATCTATGTCCAGTGTTCATAATGTGTTCCACGTATCATTACTGAAGAAGTATGTCAGAGATCCATCGCACATCTTGACCGCTGATCCCCCGGACTTGACTCGAAGACTTAACATTCAAAGTGGTGCCCGTGATGCTCTCAAGTCGAAAAGTCCAGCAACTTCGAACCAAGGATATCCATTATGTGAAGGTGCATTGGAGAAGCCAAAATGTGGAGGAAATTACTTGGGAAGAGGAGAGCGCGATGAGGAAGGAGTACCCTAACCTTTTCAACGATCAAGGTATGTTCAAATTTCGGGGCCAAAATTTCTTTTAAGGGTGGGGGAGTTGTGAAACCTATATGCAAATTTCGGGGACGAAATTTCTTTTAAGGGTAGGGGAGTTGTAAGACCCACACTCCGTAAACCCGGTCTAAACCTTGGTTTTGATGTCGTGACAGGTCTTCCAATCATCATCGGGCCAGACGGGATGAGCGGATGACAAACAGGTATGAAATCGGACCAAAGACGATCGAATCAACATGATTTTATGTTGACCGGTCGATGGTACCGGTCTTGGTACCAGTCGACCGGTCAGGTCCGCGCAGTTAAGTGTGGAAATCTAGAAATTGACTTCTGAGGGTCCCACTTTTCTGATTTCGAATCCTCAGACTTTCCTAATCCTAATAGGGTTACTAAACCCTAATTCTAGCCTATAAATACACCCTTAAACCTCCTCAAATCATTTCCATTATCTCTCATAAACCCTAGAAAAGGAGGTTGGAAAGGAGAAGGAGCTAGGAAGAAGAAGGAGGTGCCGCCATTGCCGTTCGACGAAGCTCACTCTACGCCAGTCAACAGTAAGTGTTTGAATCAATCTTCTTACCCTATGTTAGTTGTGTGGGTGGATCAATACCATGCAAAGTAGGTATTGATCTAAAACCCTAATTGGCCAATAAACCCTAAGTTTCCGTCAAACCTTAGATTCGAGTTTCGAGATGATATTCATCGAAACTAGACTTGAATGAGTTGGGGATAACTCTAACTCAAAGATTAGACTTAGAATGGATAGGAGAAACCTTGGAAATCCATGGAGGATGATCGACGGCAGTCGAAAAACCCATGTATGGTCTTCCAGAGACATACAGGTCGACTATACCGGTTGCACACAGTGCGACCGGTATGTTGCCACCGGTATCCCTCGGGAGGCTGGTCTGTGGGGACCGGCTGACCATACCGATCGCCAGTCATTCCCACAGAGCTGCGATCGGTACATGCCACCGGTCAGCTCTGTGAGGGTATTTTGTAACCTTGTTGGTTTCCGACCAACATGAAACCCTAAAAAAACTATTCTAATGAAACCCTAATAATATTGTAGGACTTTGTGACTTTCCGTTTGGATCTTGCGACGTGGAGCAAGCTAACAAACGAGCGTCAGGTAAGGGAATCTGACCTAAACCTAATAATTAATGGACAGTAAGTTGTTAATTACCTGAATATATATGATGTGATGTTTGTGCATATTCACATGCCATCCTTTACTTTCAGTTATTATTATTGTTCATGCATTGATAGGATGTGATTGTTAAGCATGTGATTATTTTCGTTAGTGTGTGGAGTGGGGCATGGGCCTGGGATCGTTCCTCATACTAGCACCTTTTGTAGTATTCTGTCTTAACATGCTTGGTACGGGTGGGGCAACAGGGGAAGGTCGTGGTACGGTGGTCTCCGATATTGATGTTGGCCTGGCCATGGTTATGTGGCACTGTGGTCTCTGAGTCGACGCTGGCTTGTCCACGATGCTTTAGATCTATCTCTATGCCGTAGGGAGTTATGTTGGGATAGGGTCTACCTGCGTATTGTTTCTATCCTAGTGGGTTAGTTGCGGATAGGGCATCAGGGGAGGTGTGGGAATGTCTTAGCTCTATCTCTATGCCGTAGACGGCTGTGCTGGGATAGAGCGTACATTGATGACATATAGGATTGGTTAGTTGCGAGCCCAATTTGTGAGCCCTGGCTAGTAGGAGCTTAGGTACTGGTATTGGTAGAGCATCAGGGGAGGTACGGGGGTATCTTAGCTCTATCTCTATTCCATGATGGATGCATGTGGGCCAATGGGAGTGTGATCCATGAGGTGCCACACACTCGTGTATAGAGGTGTGGGGGCCACCAAACCTTTCTATAGCACATTGTAAACTTAAAACCAGACCACAGCATAAAATGATTGTTACTCATGCATAATATTGTGAAACTGTCTGATTGTCTTACTGAGATAAGTTGTGAGCTCACCCTGTGTGTACACATTGTTTTAGATGTTGATGTAGGTTACACTGTTGACGACTATGTGAACGCTCCGGCGTATGGTGATGTTGCTGCTTTGAGTGTACAGGCAGGAGAGGACGAGCATGACGCTTCATGCGAGTGCCTTTTCTGCGTGTACCTGTGATCGGATTTTTGTTTATTCGTTTCAGTTATTTTCGTTTGATATTAAAGGGATGTAAAAGATATTTATTTTATGTTGGGATTTGAATAATTGGATACTTATTTAATTATCAATAGATACTCAGTTCATTCTATTTTAAAGACTTCCGCTGTACTATTATATTCTGATTGTGGTTATGTGTGACGGTTTGTATGAGTGGACACGGCCTATTCGAGATCCTGGTGTGAACCGTTGGTTCAGTGACGGTTCACTCACACCATTCTAGTTGGATCAGAATTGGGGTGTGACACTGGTCACCAGACCCTAGCTCTATCTATATGGATGTATTGAGGGATGCTGGGGTGAGGCCTTGGATACATTGTTTGATATTAGGATTGGTTAGTTGCGAGCCCAATTTGCAAGCCCTCACCAATAGGGGCTTACGTGTTGGTATGGGCAACCGGTACAGCCATGCCGTTTTTATGGGGTGTATATTGTCCATGGTGGGTGTATGTGGGGCGACAGTACCGTTTTCATTGGGCGTTTCCACACACTCGTGTATAGAGGTGCGGCGGCCACCTATCCTTTCTATAGCACATTCTAAACTTTAAATCAGACCAAAGATATGAATTGATTGCATGCATATGTATTGTTGTATTGTTTTGTTTGCTCACTGAGCCGTGATGTGTGCTCACCCTTTCGAATTCGAATACTTTTAGTTGATGATGCAGGTACCACCGTTGAAGATTATATGAACGCTCCTGTGTACGGGCATGTGGAGACAATGGAAGCTGAAGACTTAGTGGATTTGCATGACTCCTCATGCGAGTGCAACTCATGCGTATTCGATTAGATTTTGTTTAATTTTATTAAAGACATGTAATTGATATTTATTTAATTATGTCTCAGTTAATTTAACAATAATTTGATATTTATTTATGGTTATCACAGTTAGATTTTGAGTTCATTTACTATAAGATTTCCATTATTTACCTTATTACCTCTGATTAATGTGGAATGTGTTTTGGTTTATCATATGTGGGATAGTTTATTGTGATATCCTGATTGAACCGTTGGTTTATTAACGGTTCATCACACCGTTCCGAATGGTGCAGAATTGGGGTGTGACAACTTGGTATCAGAGTTGTCGTAGGCCTTACCCATTAAACCTGAATACTTCCACTGGAGTCCATGAACTGAGTTAGGATAAATTAAAAGCTTTAATACAAACACACCATAAGCACCTGTGTTGGTTGAGACAGAACTTAAACAAGACAATAATGTACATATAAAAGGTGGAACCATATATATACAATCAAACAGAAAGAGAAGACTAAAATTCATCCTGATAAACAAATAATTTAGGGTATTACCTATAAGTTGGGTAGTTATCCAAGTATACAAGGATATAGTACAGTAGCAAGAAGGGATCTTCTGTAAAGTAGAAAATTGAATGCCGAGTTGGTACTCACAAGATGTGAAACTCGACGTATGAAAAAGGAAGGAGAAAATGGCTAGTAATGTCTAATTCCCTTCAAAGGTAAAGGGAAAGATCTCGGGCCAAATCCAACAGAGATAGGAGAACAATAGCTATACACCAAAGATGAGAGTAACTATAAAAGAAAGTAAAGCTATACTCCTGGGTGACGTGGAGACTCAGAGTGAGATCCATTACAAGCTGATCTATTGCCCACTAAGTAAGAAGAGGATGTTGCAACTTGACCCCACCACTATCAGGGTCGAGAATGGATAATGAAAACTCATCTGAGCAGATGCTAGATAATGATAATCAGATTAGAGCGAATCAAAGGAGGTGAACAATCAGACCACTCCAGCCAACCACCTAGACTATTAAGTACCTTGGTTATGGTTGTCATAAACATGACCCAATAAAATACAAGAGCAACAACAGATGAGACCGACTATGGAAGTTGCTATGTAAATCACTACCCAAGTTGCTGATGCTACATCAACACCTCCGGGTCAAACCAAGTATGGTACCAATTGGTAGCATCACTGTACCCCAACACCTGTTAGCTATAACACAGTGCCTACCACACAGCAAGTCCCAGTAATGCACACCCCAGTGCAGAAGTTTGGTGCACAACAAGCAGTGTATCAAGGTGGTTAACCTTATCAGCCACCGATGTATGGGATAGTTGCATCATGACAGAATGATCCGACAAGGATTGAAGAATGTCTTCTGAAGATGATACCTCGAACATTTTCAGCAAAGGATCAAATCTATTATGACCATATATCTAGATAGGTTTATATAAGATGCAGTGTATTATTGATTTACTCTTGTAGTGCCTTGACCAATGGCATTATATACTCAATAGAACCTGTAACCATGAGGTTAAGAGCTGTAGAACCTCTATTTTCATATATTTGGACCACCGTGCGATTTAATGATCTTTTGATGCCGGTTGGATTACCACAGATTTACTTCTGATCCTTGAAACCTAGATTCGCTAGATAATGCAAGTGGTTGTCATTATGAAAATTGAAGGAAGGAAAAGAATTATTTTGGATGCACATTCTGATTCATAAACTCCCAGACCTTTGTTGATAAAGATGTTTAGTGATAATGGGATTATTGGAAGAAATATGATTGGATTCAGATTAAATGTTATAGCCAAGAGACCTCTGATGAATTAATGGAGAATCCATTTTGAGATTTTTAAATGGATGGATATGAGTCATGTCTATAAAAGAGTGCATGAGCAAAAGTGAGAACTATCAAGAGTAGCCAGTAAAGAAATAGATAGCACTCAATTAGAGTTAAGGATGGCTATATCGGTATGAATTTTGACAAGGTAGAATATTCCTAAAGGCAAGTTTAAGAGTGAATACAAGGATAAAGTTAAAAATCGTGGCATTGATAGTATTCGAATTAGTATAAGTAATAATTGAGTTATGCCCAATGTTGAATGATATGATTAAGAAAAGTAGCAATTTTGTTAGATCTGTATATAAGAACAATGCAAGAAGATTTGGAGAAAGAAAAACCCAAACCTGACTTACTTTGGATGCGGAGGCGGTACTCAGATACAAAGGTAGATTCTGAATACCTAAAGATAAAGACTTGGATATTATGAAGAGGATAATGATAAGAGCCCATTGTACTCCATATTCAAGACATCCTAGAGTACCAATATGTATCATGACCTGAAGAGATAACAAATGTGGTTTAGTGTGTGTTCCAGTGTCTGAATTATGAGCAAGTCAAGGCTAAAGGACAAAGACCAACATGGCTTACAACAACAACTATTGGAACCAGTTTGAAAGTGGAACTGCATTACAATTAACTATGTCACTGATTTGCCACTGACCACTGATCGGTTGACGCAGTTTGGGTGATTATTGATCGCCTTGTGAAGATAGCGCATTCCATTGTTATACGACCTTGGTATGCTGTGGAGCGGATAAATAAGCTATATGTGGATAATATTACCAGAATGAATGGTATGCATGAGAGCTTAGTGTCGGTCAGAGGCTTATGCCTTATCTCAAAAGTTTTGGGAGGATCTACAGAAAATAATGGGGACAAAGTTAAATTTTAGTACTGCACTTTACCCCAAACCGACGGATAGTCGGGGCAGACTATACAAATCCTAAGAGATATTCCCCGAGTTTATGAAATTGATTTCAAGGAACTTGAGTTGAGAAGTTACCGTGAATTGAAGTTGCTATTAAGCTACCATGTAAATGTCACCTATCAAGCATGGTACGGTAGAAATGTCAAATTCCTTTATTTTGGAATAAAGTCGGTGAATGAAGAATTTTGTGACCTAAGTCTAATGAAGAAAGCTATCGAGTGGCAGACAAGATTAAAAAAAAAAAAAAAAAAAGGGCAGGATAGCTCAAGATGTCAGAAGAGACACCATGACCTTGAGTTCGCCATAAGTGACAAAGCGTTTTTGAAGAAATCACTTATGCGTAGTTTGAAACGATTAGACAATAAGAGAAAGTTGTATTCTATATATGTGTTAGATCTTATAAACTTTGGAGAGACGTAGAAAAATTGCATATCAATTAGCGTTACCGCTATCCATGTCTAGTGTGCATGATGTATTTTGTGTGTCTCTATTGAAGAAGTACATTAGAGATCCATATCAAAGGTATTGACCACGGAATCACTGGTTTAGATAGAATGTTTGACTATTAAAGTGGTACCAGCCTAGTTCACTAGTAGGAAGGTACAATGTTTCTAAAGCCGGGATAATTATTATATGAAGGTAACCTGGCAAAGACAAGACGTGGAGAAGAGTGCATAGGAGGAAGAAGATGCAATGTGAAAATAGAATTCCCACCTATTGACTCCGAAGTAAATTCAAATTTTGAGGACAAAATTTATTTTAAGGATGGGGGAGTTGTAAGATCCGTACGTTCAAATTTCGAGGATGAAATTTCTTTTAAGGGTGGTGGAGTTGTAAGACCCGCACGCCACGAACCTGGTCTAACCTTACATTTCGTGTCGTGACCCGTCTACATATCATCGTCGAGCCAAGTGGACCAAGTGTGTGAAGAAACCCAAGACCCAGTATGAAAATTTACTCAAAAATAGTCAAAATGAGGGTAGGGTCGCAGGTTTTAACAGGCAGGTCCGCCTCCCATCGACCCGTGACCAGGGGTCGCAGAGGGTCTATGAATTGTCCGACCCTCCATCGACCCTCCCATTGACCCTTGATATTTGGGAAAAACAGCACGAATCAAAAATTAGGTAACTTTCCTAATTTCGATTGGAACCTTTCCTAAACTCAATGGGACTTATTTTGGGAGGTTTTACTCTATAAATAGGACGTCCCTAAGCCTCTTTCACTCCTTTTACAACCCTAATTGAATTGAGAGAAAGAGAAGCGAATGAAGAGAAGAAGAAGAGAAGCAAGGAAGAGAAGAAAGCAAAAAGAAGAAGAGTTGCAGAGAAGGAGTATTCTTCTCAAGTATGGATACTAATTCCATGAGTTTCTACAGACCTTAGGTTAGGTAATGAAGAGAGTATGATCTCGGAGAATCCAAACCATCAACCCATGGTTAGGTTTCCATGGAAAATCATGGGAGAATACATAAAAGCTATATAAGTAGATGATTCATGGTTCTAGACCATGGAATGTATGTTGAGTGGACTGTAGGAGCAAACCATAGGGCCCCAAACATGAAGAATGGACTAAAAGGAGGAAAATTGACCAAAACCCACAGGGAGTCGTACAGAGGGTCGATGACCATCCGACCCGATGTGACCTGAGTATCGACCCTCAGGGTTTTGGAAGTCCAGATTTGGGGAGGGTCGCACCCAGGGTCGATCATGACTCCGACCCTACCTCCAACCCTCAGTTAACAGAATGGTTTTTAAAAATTATAATAAATTCTAATTAAATTTTATCAACTTTGTTAGGTCTTCTAGCAATATAATAACAGTATAAAGGTGATAGTAAAGCTTGGAAGAGGATCTATTAACAAGCTAAGGTGAGGGAACAAGACCTAAACTAATTGGTTAATAACAAACTGTTTTTATTTTTTTGAGTCCAATACCATGATTGTGATATGCGTGTGTGCTTGTAATGTGCATTCAACATGTCATCCAATATTTTTATTATTACTGTTCATGCATATTTAAATTTATTGATTATAACATGATGATGTTGATGACGGTAGGAATAGGCATGTGAATGTTTGTGTTTGGCTGGTGTACATGGTGTGGGTAGGGATGGTATCAACCGGTATTTCGATGCCGTTCTCATCGAGGTATATTGTGCCATGGTCTATTCAAGTCATGTCCACTAAGCAAGTGTTAGTGTGCTTGATGCGAGTGGAGCATCAGGGGGAGGACGTTCAGCCTGGTCACCAGACTCTAGCTCTATCTCTACTCAAGTCTTGTCCACTAACATCGTCGTATTGCCAATACCTTAGCGGAACTAATATGTCGTAGGGCATCAGGGGGGACGTGGCATTGTGGTTCAGCCTGGTCACCAAACCCTAGCTCTATCTCTATGGATGTATTGAGGGATGCTGGGGTGAGGCCTTGGATACATTGTTTGACATTAGGGTTGGTTAGTTGCGAGCCCAGTTTGCAAGCCCTCGCCAACAGGGGCTTACGTGTTGGTATGGGCAACCGGTACAGCCATGCCGTTTTCATGGGGTGTATATTGTCCATGGTGTGTGCATGTGGGGCGACAGTGCCATTTTCATTGGGCGTTTCCACACACTCATGTATAGAGGTGCGGCGGCCACCTATCCTTTCTATAGCACATTGCAAACTTTAAACCAGACCAAAGATATGAATTGATTGCATGCATATGTATTGTTGAATTGTTTTGTTTGCTCATTGAATCGTGATGTGTGCTCACCCTTTTGAATTTGAATACTTTTAGTTGACGATGCATGTACCACCGTTGAAGATTATATGAACGCTCATGTGTACGGGCATGTGGCGACAATGGAAGCTGAAGACTTAGTGGATATGCATGACTCCTCATGCGAGTGCAACTCATGCGTATTCGATTAGATTTTGTTTAATTTTATTAAAGACATGTAATTGATATTTATTTAATTATGTCTCAGTTGATTTAGCAATAATTTGATATTTATTTATGGTTATCACAGTTAGATTCTCAGTTCATTTACTATAAGATTTCCGCTATTTACCTTATTACCTCTGATTAATGTGGAATGTGTTTTGGTTTATCATATGTGGGATACTCTATTGTGAGATCCTGATTGAACCGTTGATTTATTGACGGTTCATCACACCGTTCCGAATGGTACGGAATTGGGGTGTGACATAGACCCCCGTGACTTGTCGCACGATCACTTGGGAATCCCCATACACCCACTAATGAGTGACCTTCAACTTTCTAGTCAATTTAAGCCCAGACATCAGGGCTTCATTGTAAGACCCGCACTCCATGAACCCGATCAAAACCTTTAATTTATGTCGTAACAGGTCTTTCAATCATCACCGGGCCAGACGGGACGAATGGATGACAACCAGGTACAAAACAGACTCATGTAATTTCATACCGGTCAATGGTACCGGTCAATGGTACCGGTCGACCGATATGTCTGTGTAGGCAGACTGCTTAGATCTGGAACCGGATCTCTGCGGGTCCCACTTTCCAATATAGAATCTTAGGACTTTCCTAACGTAAGGGGACTTTCTAAACTCAATCCTAGTCTATTTAAGGATCCCTAAACCTCCTTAAATCTCTTTCATTGATCCTCACAAACCCTAGAGAGGAGAAAGAGATCGAAGAAGGAGAAAGAGCTAAGGAAGAGGGAAAGGAGCCGCTGTTGCCGTTGGACGAAGAACACCCTACTGCGAACCAACAGTGATTGCTTGAACCTTCCTCTAAGTTAAGCATTATAGAAGATTAGTCATGAATGGATCAATACCATGCAAGGTGAGGTAATGATCTAAACCTCTAAATTTACCGTCAAACCCTAATACAGTCGATAACCCTAGATTCAAGTTCTAGGCTGAGGATCATCGAAACTAGGACTTGAATGGAGTATGAAAAAACTCTAACTCATTGCTCAGACCTAGAATGTATAGGTGAAACCCTAGAATCAATAGTGGATGACCGACGGAAGGCGAGAACCGCGTTGATGGTCTTCCGGAGGCATATTGATCGACCATACCGGTCGCACCCTATGAAACCGGTACTGCGACGGGTACCACTCGGGGACTGGTCTGTGGGGACCAATCGACCATACCGGTCGCACCTTTCCCCACAGTGTTGCGACCATGCGTCAGGCTACTCGGCCCGATCAGATCAGTAACCTTCCATACGGCCGGCTTATCACTACTCTTCTGCGGCGCTTACGGGTGGACATCAGAGGTGAGGTTGCAGTTGAGGACACCATGACCTCTGACATTGATTGGGATGCCATCATTCGGATGAAAATGGAAAATCTGCCCATCAGTGATGAGGAGTTAGAGGCTCATCCTCGTCCACTTAGGAGGGTAGCAGCCACGGCAGCAGCAGCAGCAGTAGCCAATGCGGCTCATGCAGAAGAGGCAGGGGATGATGATGAGGGTGACGATGATCAGATGTAGGACATTCCAGCACCAGTACCACAGCCCACGCATGCAGTGGGACCATCTCAGCCTCCTCTTGATACCGTGATGGGTATGTTCACGGAGATCTGAGATGCCCAGCAGAAGATGAGTCATGACCTAGGACGCCTTACTCGTAGCCTCAGAGTCACACAGGAGCAGGTGCATTGGCTCAGGGTAGCCTACGAGCGTGACTATGACATCACGGATCCAATTCCTCCTATGCCCCCATCCCCATGATAATTCATTTATTTTCTCTCTCTCACAGAATGGTTTATATATCAGGGTAATTGTCCGGCTTGTGGACTGTACCCTGTGGCACAATTAACTTTTCACTCGTCAGATGATTTATGTTTATAAAATTTTCTTCTTATGGTAATTTTATGATCAATCTACTTGTTACTATGGTTTCCTCCCAAAAGCATGTCATTTATTAATTTCACCTTTAGTATAGTATATTATGCTCTTTCGTATTTAGTCTCAGGCATCAAACAATGCTTAAGGTGTGTTCTTATTAAGGCTTTTAATTTTTCTTATCTCAGTTCATCGACTTAGTTAAGTGCAAATATGGTCTGTTGGACAAAACCTATGAGCTCTGATACCAAGTTATCACACCCCAATTCCATCCGAACCAGAAGTATGAGTGAACCGTCACTGAACCAATGGTTCACACTAGGATCTCAATAAGACCGTGTCCACTCATACAAACCATTGCACATAACCATAATCAGAATATAATAAAATGCAACGAAAGTCTTAAATTAAATGAACTGAGTACTTCTATTGATAAATAAATAAAATATCAAGTTATTCTCCACACCAAAATGTAAATAATAACCTTACATCACTTTGTAAATCCAACAGAAAATAAATAAAATAATCTAAATTAACACCCTAGAGATACACGTAGAAAGGGCACTCGCATGAAACGTCACGCTCGTCCTCTCCTGCTTGCATGTCCAAAGCAGTCACGCCTCCATACACTGGAGCGTCCACATAATCTTCCACCGTATAACCTGCATCAACATCTAAAAAAATGTATATATACAAGGGTGAGCTCACAACTTAGCTCCGTAAGACAATCAGACAATGCAACAAACATATGCATGAGTAACATTCACATCATGGTCTGGTTTTAAGTTTGCAATGTGCTATAGAAAGGATTGGCGACCACCGCACCTCTATACACGAGTGTGTGAAGCCGCCCAATGGATCAAACACCACTGTCGTCCCACATGCACCCACCATGGAATAGAGATAAAGCTAAGGCATCCAGATCAAACACCGCCAATACCTCCCCTGATACTCTATCCATACCAACACGTAAGCCCCTATTGGCGAGGGCTTGCAAACTGGGCTCGCAACTAACCAATCCTATATGTCATCACAGTAGGCCCTATCCCAGCACAGCTCCCTATGATATAGAGATAAAGCTAGAGTCTAGTGTCCAAATCGGAGACCACAGTGCCACTTCCTCCCCCTGATACCCTACCTGCACCAAGCATGCTAAGACAGAACGATACGAAAGGTGCTAGTGTGAGGAATGATCCCAGACCTCTAGTCCTTCCCATTCCACACACCAACAAAAATAATCACATGCCTAATAGTCACATCCTAGCATAGCGAGTATGCATGAACAATAATAATAACTGAATGACATGCGAGTATGCACAAACATCATACCATAGAATCATGGTTATGAACAACAATTTACTGTTTATTAAATCATTAGGGTTTAGGTCCAATTCCCTTACCTAACGCTTGTTTGATAGCTCACTCCGCGTCACATGGTCCAAACGTGCTATCACAAGGTCCTACACAATGTTAGGTTTAGTTAGAATAATTTTCTTAGGGTTTACGTTGGTCGGAAAACCAATTGGGTCAAAAACACTCTTCACAGAGCATACCGGTTACAGTATCGGTCGCGGCACTGTGGGAAAAGGTGTGACCAATATGGTCTACCGGTCCCCACAGACAGTCTCCAGGAGGTACCGGTCGCATATGGTGCGACCGGTATGGTCGACCGATATGTCTCCGAAAGACCATACATTCGGTTCTCGCCTTCCGTCGATCACCCCCTATTGATCCCAGGTTTTCTCCTACACATTCTAGGTCTGAGCATTGAGTTAGAGTTGTTTCCAACTCCATTCAAGTCCTAGTTTTGATGATCTTCAACCTAAAACTTGAATCTAGGGTTTACCGACTAGATTAGGGTTTGACAGCACAAATAGGGTTTAGATCAATACCTTGCTTTGCATGGTATCGATCCAATCATAACTAACCATCCTAGAAGTATTAAAGTAGAGGAAGGTTTAAGCACTTACCATTGGTTCGCGGTAATGTGTTCTTCGTCCAACGACAATGGCGGCTTTTCCCACTCCTTCCTAGCTTCTTTTCCTTCTTTAACCTCTCTCTCTAGGGTTTGTGAGGATCAATGACAGAGGTTTTAGGAGGTTTAAGGGTCCTTATATAGGCTAGGGTTAGGTTTAGGAAGCCTCCTAACATTAGGAAAGTCCTTCGGTTCAAAATTTGGAAAGTGGGACCCGCAGAGATCCTTTTCTGGATCCAAATCTACGCAGGCCATATCGGTCGACCATCGACCGGTACCATCGACCGGTATCCAATTTTTCATACTTGAATTGGTCCGATTGGTCCAATTTCATACTTGGTTATCATCCGCTCGTCTCGTCTGGCCCAGTGATGATTAGAAGACCTATTACGACATGAATGAAAGATTTAGATCGGGTTCATGGAGTGCAGGTCTTACAACTCCCCCACAAATTTTGTCCCCGAAATTTGTATGTAGGTTTCACAACTCCCCCACCCTTAAAATAAATTTTGGCCTTGAAATTTGTACGTACCTTGATCGTCAAAAAGGTTAGGGTATTCCTTTCGCATCACATTCTCTTCCTCCCAAGTAATTTCTTCTACATCTTGGCTTTTCCAATGCACCTTTACATAATGGATATCCTTGCTTCGGAGATGTTGTACCTTTCGGCTTGTGAGCATCACAGGTACTACTTCAAATGTCAAGTCCTCTGTCAAGTCTGGTGGGTCTGTTGTCAAAATGTGTGATGGATCCCTGACGTACTTCTTCAATAAAGAAACAAGGAATACATCATGAACGCTTGACATGGATGGTGGTAGAGCCAGTTGATATGCCACATTGCCACGTCTGGTCAAAATCTCGTATGGTCCCATATACCTGGGGCATAGCTTCCCCTTCTTACCAAACCGTTTCAGACCTCGCACAAGTGATATCTTCAAGAACACTTTATCACCTACTGCAAACTCCAGATCTCGACGTCGGTTAACTACATAGTGCTTTTGTCGAACTTGAGCTGTCTTCACTCTTTCCTTAATTTGATCAATCACTCGACAAGTTTCTTCGATGAACTCCGGTCCTACAATCCTTCTCTCTCCCACCTCATTCCATAACAGTGGTGTACAACATTTCTTCCCATTGAGTGCCTCATATGGAGCCATTTGGATCATAGCCTGATAACTATTATTATAAGAAAACTCAATAAGTGATAGCTTCTCGTCCCAAGCTCCTTTGAAATCTAGGGCACACGCTCGGAGCATATCTTCTAAGATTTGAATAGTTCTTTCTGACTACCCATCAGTCTGAGGATGAAAAGTTGTGCTAAACTTCAACTTGGTTCCCATAGCTTTCTGTAATCCTTCCCAAAACTTTGATGTAAAACGGGGATCTCTGTCAGATACTATACTTTATGGGACGCCATGAAGTCTGACTATATTATCCACATATAGCTTGGTTAGCTTCTCCATGGTATACTGAGGTCTGACAGTGATGAATCGAGCTGTCTTAGTCAGTCGATCGACTATAACCCATACTGCATCCACTGACCTTGGTGTCAAGGGTAGGCCAGTGACGAAATCCATTGTGATATAATTCCACTTCCATGCTGGCTCCGGTAGTGGTTGTAGCAAACCTATGGGTCTCTACCTTTCAGCTTTAACTTGTTGGCAATTCAGACAATGGAATACGAATCGAGCTACATCCGCTTTCATACCCCTCCACCAATATAATCTTCTTAAATCATGGTACATCTTGGTGCTTCCTGGATGTACCAAATATGGGGTGTAATGAGCTTCTGTCATAACTCTATCTCTGATATTTGAGTTCTCACTCTTAGGTATACATAATCATCCACGATACCTGAGTACCTTGTCTGAATCTAAGGTAAAGTCAGGATTGCTTTTACCCTTCTCTAGATCTTCTTGCACAGTCTTGAGGTGTGGATCCTGTAGGATTGCTACTTTGACCTCATCTGTTAGATCCAATGAGATTTTCAAGGCTGCGAACATCAATGTAAACTTATGAATTAAGTCCTGTTCCACTGGATCTCCTGTAGTCTCTAATATAAACTCTTCATCATTCTCTATTGAGCTTGAGGCTGCAGTACACAATGCAGCATTTGTACTAGGTCCTGCCTTCGATTTCAATGCCCACTTTCTGCTTAGGGCATCAATCACAACGTTTGCCTTACCCGAATGGTACTAGATATCACAATCATAATCTTTTAATAGTTCCAGCCATCTCCTCTATCTCATATTTAGGTCCTTTTGAGTGAAAAGGTAAGTTAAGCTCTTGTGATCCAACTTAATCTGAAACTTTTCACCGTAAAGGTAGTGTCTCCAAGTCTTGATTGCGTGAATAATTGCTGCTAATTCTAGATCATGCGTAGGATAGTTCTTCTCATGCTCTTTCAACTGTCTTGATGCGTAGGCAATCACCTGTTCTCCTTGCATCAACACACATCCAAGACCTAACCCTGAGGCATCCGTATATAAGGTAAACGGCAA
Source organism: Protea cynaroides (assembly GCA_028583415.1). Classification (NCBI taxonomy): domain Eukaryota; kingdom Viridiplantae; phylum Streptophyta; class Magnoliopsida; order Proteales; family Proteaceae; genus Protea; species Protea cynaroides. The sequence goes on from CM053270.1 coordinate 21,833,791, forward strand.
GCCTGGTGCTGGGATGGTCAAGATAGGTGCAGAGACTAGTCTTGACTTCAAAGTCTGAAAGCACTTTTCACACTTATCCGTCCATATGAACTTTTCCCCTTTCTTGGTTAGTCTGGTAAGTGGAACGGCGATCCTTGAGTAGTCTTCCACGAATCTTCTATAGTAACCAACCAATCCAAGGAAACTAGGAATCTCCACAACTGATTTCAGTGTATCCCATCCTACTATAGCTGCGATCTTGCTTGGATCCACCTTGATACCGTCTGCAGATACTACATGACCTAAGAAGGCTACTTCCTTCAGCCAAAATTCACACTTCTTGAACTTGGCGTAAAGCTTCTCCCTTCTCAGCCGTTGAAGGGCTGCTCTCAAATGTGCTGCATGAGTCTCCTTGTCCTTTGAGTAGACCAATATATCATCAATGAATACGATGACCGAAGTATCCAACATGTCATGAAACACTCGGTTCATTAGTTTCATGAACGACACTAGAGCGTTAGTCAACCCGAATGACATTACAAGGAACTCATAATGCCCATACCTTGTCCTAAAAGCAGTCTTCAAAATATTCATTGCCTTGATCTTCAATTGATGATACCCTGATCTAAGATCAATCTTCGAGAAAACCTTTGCACCCTGCAACTGATCGAACAGATTATCGATCCTAGGCAAAGGATATCGGTTCTTGATGGTTAACTTGTTCAGCTCTCGGTAGTCGATACATAGCCGTACACTACCGTCCTTCTTCTTAACGAACAATACAGGTGCTCCCCATGGTGATATGCTTGGTCGTATGAAGCCCTTATCTAATAGTTCTTGTAATTGGGTCTTCAACTCCTTTAATTCAGTAGGGGCCATCCTGTACGGTGCCTTAGACACCGGCGTCGACCCTGGCATAAGGTCTATCATGAACACTGTAGCCCTGTCTGGAGGTAGACCTGGTAGATCTTCTAGAAATACATTTGAAAACTCTCGTACCACATCTAGATCTTCCATCTTTGGCACCTCAGCAGTGATGTCGACTACAGACACTAAGTATCCACTCCTCCCTTCTCTAAGCATCTCTTAGCTTTTAGGGCAGAGAGGATCAACTTCCGCTTCCTAGGTAACTTGGTTCCAGTGAAGCTAAACTCCTTTCCCATATCATCTTTAAAGATAAGTTTTCTTTCACCACATAATAAGCTAGCTGAATGATGGCCTAGCCAATCCATTCCCAAGATGACGTCAAAGTCTGCCATCTCGAATTGAACCAGATTTGCTTCTAGGTTTCGGCCCTCAATACTAACTATACACGGCCCATAGTATTCATTTAACACCACTTCTACTCCCAACGGAGAGCAGACTATCAAGCTTGGGGTTAAATACTTGACAGGTAACTCCATTCGCTTCCCAAAAGACATAGAAACAAAGGAGTGTGTGGCCCCAGAGCCAAAGAGTACTCTGGCAGGTACACCAGCTATATTTACAGTTCCAGTAACCACATCAAGTGATGCGGCTGCCTCCTCAGTGGTGACTATGAATATATTTCTTTGTTGTGGTAGTTGCTTCTTGGGTAGAGTACAGGTCTTTGCATAATGACCCAATTGCTGACAGTTGAAACATTTGACATTTGGGTTCTGACCAACAAATTGTGATGGTGGTGGTGCAGTAGTGTTCCTTGCAGGCACCACAGCAGACTGAGCCCTGTATGGCCAAAATGGTCTGGTATTGCCTCCACCTGAAGTTTCAGTAGCAAGCCTCTTCAGTCCCCTATTTTGAGCAAAGAAGTTGTCTCTTTGGCTGGATTCAATTACCCTAGCAATCTGTATAGCCTCATTATATATTTTCTTCTCCAAACCCAAGACGTGCTCTCGGATACTTCCTCGCAATCCTATGGTGAACCTACGGGTCTTGGTTTCTTCTTCTTACATGCTTGTCGGAGCGAAGAAGAACAGCTCTTCATATCTCAGCTAGTAAGCATCAACAGTCGACTGGGATTGTTGCAGGTTCAAGAATTCCTTCTCCATTTGATCACAGAAGCTCTTCGGAAAATACTTATCAAAGAAGGCTCCCTTGAATATTGCCCAATTGATTTGAGTGTGCTTTACCTATAAGTATGACCGGATAGAATTCCACCAGGCATTTGCATCTTCCTTGAGCATGTGCAGCAAACAGCACCTTCTCATCCTCCGTACACGTCATCAGACGAAAGTTCTTCTCTATTTCAACAACCCACTGTGCAGGCCATAGTGGTTTCCCTAGTTTCTCTGTGAAAGTAGGGGGTTTCAGTTTTAAGAACCTATCCACTGCTCGACTTAAGTCATTTTGTCCCTGTGCATTCATTCCATACCATGGTAGTGGGTACGGATAGATCCCTTGATAGACAGATGACGATGGAAATTGGTGTAGTGGTTGTAGATTCTATCCTTGGCCCATCAGCCCAGTGCTACCATCCATTGGCAGTGTGGTGTTATTTCTTCCAGCCTCAGGCGTACCTTCCGTAGGGATATATCCTGGTGGCCTGAACATCTTCAGCATCTCGTTCAGGAACACCTTCTGTTGAGCTACCATCTGATAAACTAAGTTCATTACAATTGTCTCTGAGTTAGTGTGAGGTGGGCCTAGAAAATTTGTTGGTACCCTGGGACTCTACCTTCTCTACCCTCTGTGTTTATATTTTGCTCATCAATGGTTCCTGTTTCCAGGTTGTCGTCATCTTGGTGTACCCTGGAGTGGTGACGCCTTCGTGAGCCTCTACAACCGTTTCCGCCTATCTCAGATTAGTTTTTCTTGCTTGGATCTGAGAAGAAGACATAACACATGAAGTACAATCGAATAATCATAATAGTGTCAATCTTTAACAAATGCAAGGCGAAACATCGTAACGGAAACTTAATTTGGAAATTTTTTTAAGATTTTTCTATAAATTTTCTGGGCTTCAAATAGTTGTCCGGTCGCAACATACCGGTCGTGGCACTGTGTATGGAAATGCGACCGATATGTCCAGGCGGACAAATTTCTTGGGTTCCCGAGAGGTACCGGTTAATGTATCGATCGCTACTCTGTAGAATAAGAGCGACCGATATTGTCACACCCCAATTCCACACTATTCAGAATGGTGTGATGAACCGCTAATTAACCAACGGTTCAATCAGGATCTCGAATAGGCTGTGTCCGTTTGCTTAAACCATACACATCCACAACAATAATCAGAGTAAATACACAATAGCGGAAGTCTTTATACTAATGAACTGAGAGTCTAACAATTATAAAATAATAAATTATTCAATTATTCTCCATTGACTAAGACATAAAATAAAATATTTAATCAATTACATCGTCTTTATAAATTGAATAACATTCTAATCGAAAACACAAGAGTTGCACTCGCATGACGAATCATGCGACTCCACCATAACTTCAGCGTCCATCGCCGCCGCATGTCCATACATAGGAGCATTCATAAAGCCTTCAACCATGGTACCTGCACCATCAACTAAAAACATTCGACGTCGAAAGGATGAGCACACATCATGGCTCAGTGAGCAAACAAAACATTGCAACAAACATATGCATGCATTCAATTCATATCTTTGGTCTGGTTCATAAGTTTGCAATGTGCTATAGAAAGGTTCGGTGGCCAACTCACCTCTATACACATGGTGTTTAAGCCCACCCAACGGATCAAACACCATTGTCGTCCACATCCACCCCAACATAGAATAGAGATAGAGCTAAAGTGTCCGGATCAAACATCGCATAACACTTCCCCTGATGCCCTACCCATACCAACACGTAAGCCCCTGCTGGTGAGGGCTTGCAAACTGGGCTCGCAACTAACCAATCCTAATGTCAAACAGTGTATCCAAGGCCTCACCTCAGCATCCCTCAATACGTCCATAGAGATAGAGCTAAGGCCCCCCAGCAGAGTCAGAGACTACACGGTCCGAGACCACCTCCCCTAATGTCCTACGACATAATAGTTCTGCTAAGGTAATGGCGATACGACGATGTTAGTGGACAAGACATGAGTAGAGATAGAGCTAAAGTGTTCGGATCAAACACTGCATAACACTTCCCCTGATGCCCCACTCGCATCAAGTACACTAACCACACACAAACATTCACATGCCTATTCCTAGCATCATCATCATCATCATGTTATAAATAAATAGAATTAAATATGCATGAACAATATTAGCAGAAATATTGGATGACATGTGATATGCACATTACAATCATACAATTATGGAATCATTCATGGTGTTGGACTCAATAAACAAAACAGTTTATTATTAGCCGATTAGTTTAGGTCTTGTTCCCTCACCTTTGATTGAGTGTAGATCCTCGTTCAAGCTTTATGAATTACCTTTAAATCACTAGAAAGGCCTAACAAGTCGATAGATTTTAATTAGAATTAATTCCAACAAATTTAGACTAACTGAAATCATAGGGTCGCAGGTAGGGCAGAACCTAGGTTCGGTTACCAATCGACCCTAGGGGTAGGGTCGGACGTGGGGTCGGTTACCAATCGACCCTATGTGCGACCACACCCTCCCTGGGACTTCCTGAGGGCATGTGATCGATCTTTTGGTCTTGTAGGTCCATTCTAAGATTGTTCTATGGCTCATAACTATGATTTTTACACACTTTCCATTGCCTATAATGATTACTTCCATGGATTCCTTTGGAACTTATCCATAGATGGATGATTTGGGTTTCTCTAAATCCTAACTTCTTTATAATCTATTCTAGGCTCTTACTTTATGAAGGGACTTAGTTTCATACCTGAAGTTGGCTGAGATTCAGAGGTTTCTCTGAACTTCCCCTCTTCCTTAGCCTTTTCTTCAATTTTTCTTCTCTTCTTCTTTTCCTTCTCTTTCTCTTTTCTCACTTTCAATTAGGGTTCTAAAAGGAGTGAAAGAGGCTAAGGGACATCCTATTTATAGAGGAAAACCCTCCAAAACAAGTCCCATAGAGTTTAGGAAAGAACCCCTTAGAAATCGTAGGGTCGGACGTAGGGTCGCAAGATCCGTCGACCCTACGTTTTTCTAGTCATGTGACCCTACGGCTAGAAAATCATAGATTGGACTTTTGTTGAGGTGGGGTTGACCCTACCTGTTTAGGCATGCGACCCTACCCTCACATTTACTATTTTTTGGTCAAACTCATACCTGGTCTTGTAATTTTCTTCACGCACTTGGCCCACTTGGCTCGACCATGATAGGTAGACCTAGTACAAGGTGGTAAGACCGGTTATGTCACACCCCAATTCCGTACTATTCAGAATGGTGTGATGAATCACTAATAAACCAATGGTTCAACCAAGATCTCAAATAGGTTGTGTCCGTTTGCTTAAATCATACAGATCCACAACAATAATCAGAGTAAATACACAATAGCGAAAGTCTTAAATATTAAATAAACTGAGAATCTAAATGTGATAAAGTAAATAATTTAACCAATTATTTCCCAAAAGACTGAGACATAAACTTAAATAATTAATTCAAATACATTGTCTGTATAACCCAAATAAAAGTTTAATCAAAAACACAGGAGATGCACTCGCATGTCGAATCATGCAACTCCATCATCACTTCAGCGTCCATCGCCGCCGCTTGCCCGTACATAGGAGCATTCATGTAGTCTTCAACCGTGGTACCTGCATCATCAACTAAAATATTCAACGTCGAAAAGGGTGAGCACACATCACGGCTCAGTGAGCCAACAAAACAATGCAACAAACATATGCATGCATTCAATTCATATCTGTGGTCTGGTTTATAAGTTTGCAATGTGCTATAGAAAGGTTCGGAGGCTGCCTCACCTCTATACACGAGTGTGTGAAGCCGCCCAATGAATATCGATATTTCCGTCTCACATGCACCCACCATGGAAACAGTGTACCTAATGGGTATCGGCATTAAAGTACCACATGCTCCCATACCAACACGTAAGCCCCTATTGGCGAGGGCTTGCAAACTGGGCTCACAACTAACCAATCCTAATGTCAAACAGTGTATCCAAGGCCTTACCCCAGCATCCCTCAATATGTCCATAGAGATAGAGCTAAGGCCCCCCGGTAGAGTCAGAGACTACACGGTCCGAGACCACCTCCCCTGATGCCCTATGACGTAATAGCTCTGCTAAGGTAATGGCGATACGACGATGTTAGTGGACAAGACTTGAGTAGAGATAGAGCTAGAGTCTGGTGACCAGGACACACCACAATATCACGTCCTCCCCCTGATGCCCCACTCGCATCAAATACATTAACCACACACAAACATTCACATGCCTATTTGTAAGACCCGCACTCTGAAAACCCGGTCTAAACCTTGGTTTTGTGTCATGACAGGTCTTCCGATCATCACCGGGCCAGACGGGGCAAGCAGATAGCAAACAGGTACAAAATCGGACCGAAGTCAACCAATTATACCTGATTTTAGGTATACCGGTCGATGGTACCGGTCGATGGTACCGGTCTTGGTACCGGTCGACCGGTATGGCCTGCGCAGCTATGTGCGGGAATCTAGAAATTGCTCTCTGCGGGTCCCGCTTTCCTGATTTCAAATCCTAGAAGTTTCCTAATCCTAGTAGGGTTACTAAACCCTATTTCTAGCCTATAAATACACCCTTAAGCCTCCTCAAATCCTTTCCATTGTCTCTCACAAACCCTAGAGAAGAGAAAGAGCTTGGAAAGGAGAAGGAGCTAGGAAGAAGAAGGAGCCACCATTACCGTTTGACGAAGCTCACGCTACGCCTGTCAACGGTAAGTGCTTGAATCCATCTTCTTATTCTGTGTTAGTTGTGTGGCTGGATCAATACCATGCAAAGTAGGTATTGATCTAAAACCCTAAATTGGCCAGTAAATCTTAAGTTGCCGTTAAACCCTAGATTCGAGTTTCGAGATGATATTCATCAAAAGGAGACTTGAATGAGTTGGGGATAACTCTAACTCAAAGCCTAGACTTAGAATGGATAGGAGAAACCCTGAAAATCCATGGAGGATGATCGACGGCAGTCAAAAAACCGATGTATGGTCTTCCGGAGACATACCGGTCGACTATACCGGTTGCACATAGTGCGACCGGTATGTTGCGACCGCTACCTCTCGGGAGGTTATCTGTGGGGACCGGCTGACCATACCGGTTGCCAGTCTTTTCCACAGAGCTGCGATCGGTATATGCCACCAGTCAGCTCTGTGAGGGTATTTGTAACCCTGTTGGTTTCCGACCAACATGAAATCCTAAACAATATATTCTAATGGAACCCTAATAATATTGTAGGACTTTGTGACTTATCGTTTGGACCTTGCGACGTGGAGCAAGTTATCGAACGAGCGTCAGGTAAGGGAATCTGACCTAAACCTAATAATTAATGGACAGTAAATCGTTGTTAATCATTGAATATCTATGATATGATGTTTGTGCATATTCACATGCCATCCTTTACTTTCAGTTATTATAACTGTTCATGCATTGATAGGATGTGATTGTTAGGCATGTGATTGTTTTCGTTGGTGTGTGAAGTAGGGCATGGGCCTGGGATCGCTCTTCACGCTAACACCTTTTGTAGTATTCTTTCTTAACATGCTTGGTACGGGTGGGGTATCAGGGGAAGGTCGTGGTACGGTGGTCTCCGATATTGATGTTGTCCCGGCCATTGTTATGTGGTACTGTGGATTCCGAGACAACGCTGGCTTGTCCACGATGCTTTAGCTCTATCTCTATGTCGTAGGGAGTTATGTTGGGATAGTGTCTACCTGCGTATTGTTTCTATCCTAGTGGGTTATTTGTGGATAGGGTATCAGGGGGAGGTGAGGTATTGTGGTCTCCGGCCCGGCCTGCACGCTCTAGCTCTATCTCTATGTCGTAGACGGCTGTGCTGGGATAGAGCATACATTGTTGACATCTAGGATTGGTTAGTTGCGAACCCAGTTTGCGAGCCCTGGCCAGTAGGGGCTTAGGTACTGGTATGGGTAGAGTATCAGGGGAGGTGTGGGTATACCTTAGCTCTATCTCTATTCCATGATAGGTGCATGTGGGTTAGTGGTAGTGTGATCTACTGTGCGATGCCACACACTCGTGTATAGAGGTGCGGGGGGCCACCAAACCTTTCTATAGCACATTGCAAACTTAAAACCAGACCACAGCATAAAATGATTGTTACTCATGCATAATATTGTGAAACTGTCTGATTGTCTTACTGAGCTGTGTTGTGAGTTCACCCTTTGTGCACATCTTGTTTTAGATATGGATGCAGGTTATACTGTGGATGATTACGTGAACGCCCCGGCGTATGGAGGAGTAGCTGCTCTGGACGTACAAGCAGGGGAGGACGAGCATGATGCTTCATGCGAGTGCCCTTTCTGCGTGTACCTGTGATGGATTTTTATTTAGTTGTTTCAGTTATTTTCGTTTGATATTAAAGGGATGTAAAAGATAATTATTTTATGTGTTTGAATTTGGATAATGGAATATTTATTTAAATTATCAATAGATACTCAGTTCATTCTATTTAAAGTCTTTCGCTGTATATTTATATTCTTATTGTGGTTATGTGTAATGGTTTGTATGGGTGGACACGGCCTATTCGAGATCCTGGTGTGAACCGTTGGTTCAATGACGGTTCACTCACACCGTTCTGGTTGGATCAGAATTGGGGTGTGACAACTTGGTATCAGAGCTCTCGGGCTCTGTTCCAACAAACCATATTGCACTTAACTGAGTCGATGAACTGAGTTAGGAAAAAAAATTAAAAATCTTAATACAAACGCACCCTAAGCATTGTTTGATACCTGAGACGGACTAAGAAAGAGAATAATATACTATGTTAAATATGAAACTTAACATGTACACATACACTAGTTAGGAAAAACCTTGAAACCTTCAATAACTAAGAAAATGAGTATCTGATAAATAGTACTACAGGGTACGGTCCACAAACCGGACAGTTACCCTGTTATATGTAAAACAGTCATGAGTAAGTGAAAGAAAAATCATGGGGTAGGGGGCCTAGGAGGTATGGGGTCCGCTATATCATAGTCTCGCTCGTAAGCGACCCTAAGCCAGTACACCTGATCCTGTGTGACTCGGAGGCTGCGAGTCAACTGTGCTAAGTCACGGCTCATCTCCCGCTGAGCGTCCCTGAGCTCCATAAACATACCCATCACTGAGTCGGGAGGAGGCTGAGATGGTCCAGCTGTAGGGACGGATGGTGGTGGTGCGGGTGCGGCGTGGGGCGGCACCGGTGCTTCCCCGGGCCATATCGTCATCATCGTCATCACCCATCTCGCCGCATAGGCCGCATTGGCCGCGGGCTGCTGCTTCTTTGCCGCGCGTACTCTCCCAAGTGAACGAGGGCGAGCCTCCAACTCGTCGTCACTAACCGGTAGATCGACCATCTGCATCCTCTGTATAGCATCCCAGTCGATGTCGGAGGTCATGGTGTCCTCAGCGACTACCTCTCCTCTGAAGCTCACGCCCAGACGGCGAAGAAGGAAAGTGACGAGACGGCCATATGGAAGGTTTCTGGCCCGATCGGCCACGGCCGCGCGATGCATAGTTCGGATGATGAGGTAAGGAAGTGAGATCCGCTCCCCTGTGCAGACGCAATAAGTGACGTACTGGGTGATCTAGGACAACTCACCGTAGTGGCTGCTCTGTGGCACTATGTCGTGCTGAATAATGCGACTATATACCCGAGGTATAGGCCTCAGGCTAGCCGCCTTCATAGGGGCTCCAGGGTTTACGAGCTGATGCGCTATCTCTCGGCGCAAATCATCAGTCAAATAACCTTTCGCCTTGGGGGCGCAGTACACCAAATCTCCATCATTGGGAACCCCAAGAAGATCAGCCAACTGGTGGGTGTTAAATGAAATATGTACACCCCGGACGTAGCTGGTAATGCATAGATCCCTACACTGGTTCGGATCTTCGACATCCCCCTCGAGTTCCAAGTTTGCATAGAAGTGCTTGACCAAGTTAGGGCGTGTGGTCTCCGTGTATGAAATAATCGGCAACCAACCCAGAGCGCCAAAAGCCGTCTCCACATTGAACCGGTGCAGTTGTTCCACGTTGACCCGGCGCCCTGATTCAATACTTTTATTATCAAACCATGGAAACCGAGCTTGAGCTTCCAAGGAGTGAAACCATAGCTCATCTAGCTGTGGAACTGGTGGAGAGGGAACCCGAGAACTAGAACCATGTGAGTGTTTCCCGAGAGCGCGTCTAGGAGCCATTTTAAACTGCAAAACAAAAAGAAAATAAGATACAAGTTAGAAATTTTCAAAATTACGGCAACATAACGACAGTAATTTGGGAAAAAGCCTCGAACTTACCCAAAAACATGGGGAGGAGGACTTACGTAACCCCCACACTCTTCAACAAACCAATCACAAGCAATTAAAATAAGAAATTTCAAGAATTTAAGAAAAAAATTAGAAATTTCGAAATTTTTGAAAACCTAGGTTAAAAAGAGTAAAAATTCGATTTTTATGAAAACCATTCGGTGGAACCCTAAATTAGTTGAGGGCTTTTTCTCTTGGGGGTCCCTAAACCCTTTCCTAGCCGAAGGAAAAGAATTCCTACGGTTAAAACATCTCGAACAAAGAAAAACCTAAATTTCTACATATAGACGATATGGGAAACTTGCAAAAATATGAGAGAGAGGGAAGAGACCTACCTGGAGACGATGTTCCACGCTTGGAATGGAAGAAATCGGCTTCTAAAGGTACCGGCCGGACTGTAGCAACTCAGTTGGGCAGAGAAGAATCGCCACCGGAGAGAAGGAAGAAAGAAAAAGTGAGAATTTTCTCACTTTTTCGCGATTTAAAGCCAGTTTTGGGCATACCGATCGACGGTTATGCCTATACCGGTCGACCGGTATCACCCCAGGTGTGCGACCGCTATGTCTCGGTCAGAATTTTAATTCTGACCGGTCGACTATACCGGTCGCAACACTGTATACAGAGTGTCGACCGGTATCTCCCAGACATGCGACCGCTATGTCTCGGTCAGAATTTTAATTCTAACCGGTCGACTATACCGGTCGCAGCATTTTTCCACAAGGGTGCGACCGGTATGTTGCGACCGGTACGCACCAAAGAGCCAGAAAAATTGAATTTAAAATTTCTAAAATTGTGTAAATTGAAATGTTACTTCTCGACTATTTTCCCTTGCATTATTCAAGACTAACACTACTATTATTGATGTTCTCACGTGTTATGTCTTCTTCTCAGATCCAAATAAAATAGTCTGAGATGGCAGGCGGAAATGGTCGAAGGGGGCGAAAGCGTCATCAGGCCAGGATGCGCCTAGAAGAAGAACAAGCGGAACAAGACTAGGTTAGAGAACCAAGTCCTGAAGTGGAGGAGGAACAGGTCCCAGAAATACCGACAAATTTACCTGGCCCACCTCACAGGGATTCTGAGACCATTGTTACCAACCTGGTCTATCAGATACAAGCTCAACAGAAGGAATTCCTCAGCGAGGTACTGAAGATGCTCGGACCTACGGGTTCCTGTTCCCCTGGGAATACGCCCGAGTCTGGAGGAAATAATACTACCCAACCGATGCAGAGTAGCCCAAGGCCGAGGGGCCAAGCACAGAACATACCACCACCGCATCGGTTTCCGTCGCCTTTTGCGTACCCGGGGGCTTATCCGTATCCACCACCATGGTACGGAGCAGACACGCAAGGACAACATGATTTGAGCAGGTCAGTTGACAGATTCTTAAAGTTGAAACCTTCATCGTTCACGGGCAGGACAGGGAAACCATTGTGGCCAGCACAGTGGGTAACTGAAATGGAAAAGAACTTCCGACTGATGACTTGTACTGAGGAGGAAAAGGTTCTGTTTGCCACTCATATCTTGAGAGAAGACGCAAAATGCTTGGTGGAATTCTACACGGGCATATCTGGAGAATAAGTATACACTGGTTGATTGGGAAGTGTTTAAAGCGGCTTTCTTCGACAAATATTTCCCAAAGAGCTTCAAAGATCAAATGGAGAGAGAGTTTCTCAATCTGCAGCAGTCTCAGTCGATCGTAGATGCCTATCAACAGAGGTACGAAGAGCTATTTTTCTTTGCACCGGCCAGTATGCAAGAGGAGGAGACCAAGACACGTAGGTTCACCATGGGACTACGTGGAAGCATCAGAGAGCACCTTTTGGGTCTGGACAAGAAAACCTACAACGAGGCTGTGCAGGGCAGTATATTCTTGGAATTGTAAATGTAGCTGGTTTATCCGCCAGAGTATTATTTGACTCTGGGGCCACGCACTCCTTTGTTCCTATTTCTTTTGGGAAGCGAATGGAGTTACCAATCAAGCATTTGAACCCAAGCTTGATAGTTCGCTCTCCACTAGGAGTCGAAGTGGCTTTGACCGAATATTATGGACCATGTACGGTATGTATTGAGGGCCGAGACTTAGAAGCAAGCCTAGTAATACTTGAGATGGCAGACTTTGATGTCATTTTGGGGATGGATTGGCTAGGCCATCATTCGGCCGTCCTTTTATGTGGTGAAAGGAAGCTTGTGCTTACTGACAAAGAGGGAAGGGAATATAGTTTGGCTGGGATTAAGCTATCTAGGAAGCGGAAGCTGATCCTCCCCGCCCTAAAAACTAAGAGATGCTTGGAGAAAGGGGGAGTGGGTTATCTCGTATCTGTAGTCGATCTCACGGTAAAGTCACTCAAGATGGAAGATATAGATGTGGTTCGGGAGTTTCCAGATGTATTTCCAGAAGATCCCCCAGGTTTACCACCAGACAGGGCTACAGAATTTGTGATAGACCTTATGCAAGGTTCGGCGCCGGTGTCTAAAGCACCATACAGGATGGCCCCGACCGAGTTAAAGGAGTTGAAGACCCAATTACAAGAATTGCTGGATAAGGGCTTCATACGACCTAGTATATCGCCTTGGGGAGCACCTGTATTATTCGTCAAGAAGAAGGATAAATGTGTACGGCTATGTATTGACTACCGTGAGCTGAACAAGTTGACGATCAAGAATCGGTATCCTTTGCCTAGGATCGATGATCTGTTCGATCAGCCGCAGGGTGCAAAGGTCTTCTCGAAGATCGATCTCCAATCGGGGTATCACCAATTGAAGATCAAGGCCGGAGATATTCCGAAGACTGCTTTCAGGACGAGGTATGGGCATTATGAGTTTCTAGTTATGTCTTTCGGGTTGACCAATGCTCCAGCGTCGTTTATGGAACTGATGAACCGAGTGTTCCATGATATGTTGGACACTTTGGTCATCGTATTCATCGATGACATATTGATTTACTCTAAGGACATGGAGACTCATACAGCGCATTTGAGGGCAGCCTTACAACGGCTGAGAGATGTGAAGCTTTATGCAAAATTCAAGAAGTGTGAGTTTTGGCTGAAGGAAGTAACTTTCTTGGGCCATGTTGTATCTGAAGACGGTATCAAGGTTGATCCAAGCAAGATAGCTGCTATAGTAGGATGGGAAGCACCAAAATCTGTTGCGGAGATTCGTAGTTTCCTTGGGTTGGTTGGTTATTATAGAAGATTCGTGGAAGATTACTCCAGGATCGCTGTTCCACTCACCAGATTGACCAAGAAAGGAGAGAAATTCATATGGACAGAAGAGTACGAGAAGTGCTTTCAGACTTTGAAGTCAAGATTAGTCTCTGCACCTATCTTGACCATCCCAGAACCAAGCATACCGTTTACTTTATATATGGATGCTTCAGGGTTGGGAATTGGGTGTGTTCTGATGCAAGGAGAACAGGTGATTGCTTACGCATCAAGACAGTTAAAAGAGCATGAGAAGAACTATCCTACGCATGACTTGGAGCTAGCAACGGTTATACATGCAATCAAGACTTGGAGACACTACTTGTACGGTGAGAAGTTTCAGATCAAGTCAGATCACAAGAGCTTAACTTATCTCTTCACTCAGAAGGATCTGAATATGAGACAGAGGAGATGGCTGGAATTGTTAAAAGATTATGATTGCGACATCCAGTACCATCCGGGTAAAGAAAATGTGGTGGCTGACGCCTTAAGCAGAAAGTGGGCATCGAAACCTGAGGCAGGACCAAGTGCAAATGTTGCATTGTGTGCTGCAGCCTCGAGTTCAATGGAAATTGATGAAGAACATATTATCAAAACTGCAGAAGATCCAGTCGAGCAAGGCTTGATTCATAAGTTCACTATGATGTTCGCCGCATTGAAGATCTCACCGGGTCTAATTGATGAAGTCAAGGTAGCAATCCTACAGGATCCATATCTCAAGACAGTTATTACGGTTAGACCTCAGTATACCATGGAGAAACTGGCCAATTTGTATGTGGATAATATAGTCAGACTTCATGGCGTTCCAGAAAGTATAGTATCCGACGGAGATCCCCGTTTTTACATCAAAGTTCCGGGAAGGATTACGAAAGCTATGGGAACAAAGTTGAAGTTCAAGATGCCTTTCCATCCTCGAGACGGACGGACGGTCGAGCGAACCATTCAAATTTTAGAAGATATGCTCCGAGCTTGTGCATTAGATTTCAAAGGAGCTTGGGATGAGAAGCTATCACTTATCGAGTTTGCTTACAACAACAGTTATCAGGCTACAATTCAGATGGCCCCATATGAAGCACTCTATGGGAAGAAGTGTCGTACACCTCTGTTATGGAATGAAGTGGGGGAAAGAAGAATTATAGGACCGGAGTTTGTTAAAGAAAATTGCCGAGTGATTGATCAGATCAAAGAGAGAGTAAAGATGGCTCAAGTCCTACAGAAGCATTATGCGGATAATCGACGTCGAGATCTGGAGTTTGCAGTGGGTGACAAAGTATTCTTGAAGGTGTCACCAGTGCGAGGTCTGAAACGGTTTGGTAAAAAGGGGAAGCTATGCCCCAGGTATGTGGGACCGTATGAGATATTGAATCGACGTGGTAATGTAGCATATCAATTGGCTCTACCACCATCTATGTCTGGCGTTCATAATGTGTTCCATGTATCATTACTAAAGAAGTATGTCAGAGATCCATCGCATATCTTGATCGCTGATCCTCCAGACTTGACTGAAGACTTAACTTTCAAAGTGGTGCCTGTAATGCTCTCAAGCCGAAAAGTTCAGCAACTTCGAACCAAGGATATCCACTATGTGAAGGTGCATTGGAGAAGCCAAAATGTGGAGTAAATTACTTGGGAAGAAGAGAGCGCGATGAGGAAGGAGTACCCTAACCTTTTTGACGATCAAGGTACGTTCAAATTTCGAGGCCAAAATTTCTTTTAAGGGTGGGGGAGTTGTAGAACCTACATGCAAATTTCGGGACGAAATTTCTTTTAAGGGTGGTGGCGTTGTAAGACCCGCACTCTGAAAACCCGGTCTAAAACTTGGTTTTATGTCATGACAGGTCTTTCGATCATCACCGGGCCAGACAGGGCAAGCGGATAGCAAACAGGTACAAAATCGGACCGAAGTCGACCAATTATACCTGATTTTAGGTATACCGGTCTTGGTACCGGTCGACCGGTATGGCCTGCGCAGCTATGTGCGGGAATCTAGAAATTGGTCTCTGCGGGTCCCGCTTTCCTGATTTCGAATCCTAAAAGTTTCCTAATCCTAGTAGGGTTATTAAACCCTATTTCTAGCCTATAAATACACCCTTAAGCCTCCTCAAATCCTTTCCATTATCTCTCACAAACCCTAGAGAAGAGAAAGAGCTTGGAAAGGAGAAGGAGCTAGGAAGAAGAAGGAGTCACCATTACCGTTTGACGAAGCTCACGCTACGCCTGTCAACGGTAAGTGCTTGAATCCATCTTCTTATTCTGTGTTAGTTGTGTGGGTGGATCAATACCATGCAAAGTAGGTATTGATCTAAAACCCTAAATTGGCCAATAAACCCTAAGTTGCCGTCAAACCCTAGATTCGAGTTTCGAGATGATATTCATCGAAAGGAGACTTGAATGAGTTGGGGATAACTCTAACTCAAAGCCTAGACTTATAATGGATAGGAGAAACCCTGAAAATCCATGGAGGATGATCGACGGCAGTCGAAAAACCCATGTATGGGTCTTCCGGAGACATACCGATCGACTATACCGGTTGCACATAGTGCGACCGGTATGTTGCGACCGCTACCTCTCGGGAGGTTATCTGTGGGGACCGGCTGACCATACCGGTCGCCAGTCTTTTCCACAGAGCTACGACCGGTATATGCCACCGGTCAGCTCTGTGAGGGTATTTGTAACCCTGTTGGTTTCCGACCAACATGAATCCTAAACAATATATTCTAATGGAACCCTAATAATATTATAGGACTTTGTGACTTATCGTTTAGACCTTGCGACGTGGAGCAAGTTATCGAACGAGCGTCAGGTAAGGGAATCTGACCTGAACCTAATAATTAATGGACAGTAAATCGTTGTTAGTCATTGAATATCTATGATATGATGTTTGTGCATATCCACATGCCATCCTTTACTTTCTGTTATTATTACTATTCATGCATTGATAGGATGTGATTGTTAGGCATGTGATTATTTTCGTTGGTGTGTGGAGTGGGGCATGGGCCTGGGATCGCTCTTCACACTAGCACCTTTTGTAGTATTCTATCTTAATATGCTTGGTACGGGTGGGGTATCAGGGGAAGGTCGTGGTACGGTGGTCTCCGATATTGATGTTGTCCCGGCCATTGTTATGTGGTACTGTGGATTCCGAGTCGACGCTGGCTTGTCCACGATGCTTTAGCTCTATCTCTATGCCGTAGGGAGTTATGTTGGGATAGGGTCTACCTACGTATTGTTTCTATCCTAGTGGGTTATTTGCGGATAGGGTATCAGGGGGAGGTGAGGTATTGTGGTCTCCGACCCGGCCTGCACGCTCTAGCTCTATCTCTATGCCGTAGACGGCTGTGCTTGGATAGAGCATACATTGTTGACATCTAGGATTGGTTAGTTGCGAGCCCAGTTTGCGAGCCCTGGCCAGTAGGGGCTTAGGTACTGGTATGGGTAGAGTATCAGGGGAGGTGCGGGTATACCTTAGCTCTATCTCTATTCCATGATAGGTGCATGTGGGTTGGTGGTAGTGTGATCTACTGTGCGATGCCACACACTCGTGTATAGAGGTGCGGGGGGCCACCAAACCTTTCTATAGCACATTGCAAACTTAAAACCAGACCACAGCATAAAATGATTGTTACTCATGCATAATATTGTGAAACTGTCTGATTGTCTTACTGAGCTGTGTTGTGAGCTCACCCTTTGTGCACATCTTGTTTTAGATATGGATGTAGGTTATACTGTGGATGATTACGTGAACGCCCCGACGTATGGAGGTGTAGCTGCTCTGGATGTACAAGCAGGGGAGGACGAGCATGATGTTTCATGCGAGTGCCCTTTCTGCGTGTACCTGTGATGGATTTTTATTTAGTTGTTTCAGTTATTTTCGTTTGATATTAAAGGGATGTAAAAGATAATTATTTTATGTGTTTGAATTTGGATAATAGAATATTTATTTAAATTATCAATAGATACTCAGTTCATTCTATTTAAAGTCTTCCGCTGTATATTTATATTCTGATTGTGGTTATGTGTAATGGTTTGTATGGGTGGACACGGCCTATTCGAGATCCTGGTGTGAACCGTTGGTTCAATGACAGTTCACTCACACCGTTCTGGTTGGATCAGAATTGGGGTGTGACACTATTCCTAATATCACCATCATCATCATGTTATAAATAAACGAAATTAAATATGCATGAACAGTAATAGCAGAAATATTGGATGACATGTTAAATGCACAATACACACATACACGTATAGAATCAATCATGGTATAGGACTCACTAAGCAAAAAATAGCTTTTTATTATCCAATTAGTTTAGGTCTTGTTCCCTCACCTTTGATTGAGTGTAGATCCTCGTTCAAGCTTTAAGAATCACTTTTAAATCACTAAGAAAACCTAACAAGTCAATAGATTTTAATTAGAATTAATTCCAATAAATTTAGACTAGCTGAAATCATAGGGTCGCAGGTAGGGTAGTACCTAGGGTCGGTTACCCAATCGACCCGAGGGGTAGGGTCGGACATGGGGTCGGTTATCAATCAACCCTATGTGCGACCACACCCTCCCTGGGACTTTCCGAGGGTATGTGATCGATCCTGAGGTCTCGTAGGTTCATTCTAAGATTGTTCTATGGCTCATAACTATGATTTTTACACACTTTCCATTGCCTATGATGATTACTTCCATGGATTCCTTCGAAACTCATCCATGGATAGATGATTTGGGTTTCTCCTAATCCTAAATTCTTCATATTCCATTCTAGGCTCTTAATTTATGAGGGAATTAGACTCATACCTGAAGTTGGCTGAGATTCAGAGGTTTCTCTGAAGTTTCTTCTCTTCCTTAGTCTTTTCTCCAATTTTCCTTCTCTTCTTCTCTTCCTTCTCTTTCTCTTTCTCTCACTTTCAATTAGGGTTCTAAAAGGAGTGAAAGAGGCTAAGGGACGTCCTATTTATAGAGGAAAACCTTCCAAAATAAGTCCCATCGAGATTAGGAAAGGACTCCTTGAAATTAAGAAAGTTTCCTAATTTACGGTTTCAGTCTGTCATCATAGGGTCGATCGTAGGGTCGCAGGATCCGTCGACCCTATGGTTCTCAAGTCATCCGACCCTACGATTGAAAAGTCATGGGTTGGACTTCTATTGAGGTGGGGTCGACTCTACCTGTTTAGGCATGCGAACCTACCCTCAAATTTACTATTTTTGGGTCAATTTCATACCTGGTCTTGTGATTTCCTTCACGCACTTGGTCCACTTGGCTCGACCATGATAAGTAGACCTGGCACAAGGTGGTAAGACAGGTTAGTTTAATACGGGTCTTATAGGTTAGTTTGATACGGGTCTTACAAGTATAGTCGACCGGTTAAAATTTTTATCTGACCGAAAGGTACCGGTCGACTTTACCAGGGGGTACCGGTCGACTGGTATGGGCAAAACCGTCGATCGGTATGCCAAAAATACTCTTTAAAATTGGGAAAAGTGAGATTTTTCTCACTTTTCCTTTCTTCTTCCTCTCCGGTGGCGATTCCTCTCTAGCTCTGTGAGTTGCTACAGTCCGACCGGTGGTCTTAGAAGCTATTTTCTTCCGATCAAGACCTAGAACATCACCTCCAAGTAAGTTCCTTCCCTTCATTCTTCCTTTTTACATCGTTTCTTAATGGTTTCATGCCCAAAAATTAGGTTTTTCTTAGTTTGGAAGATTCTAACCGTAGGAACTCTTTTCCTTTGGCTTAGAAAGGGTTTAGGGACCCCTAAGAGCATAAGCCCTCAACCAATTTGAGGTTCCACCGAGTAGTTTACAAAAAAATCAAAATTTTAGGTTTTTGACCTAGGTTTTTACAAAAAAATCGAATTTTTCCTGAAAATTCCTAAATTTCTTGTTTGATTGATGTATGATTGGTTTCCATGTGGTCTTGGGTGATGACGTAAGTCCTCCTCCCTAAGTTTTGGGTGAGTTAGAGGCTTTTGCTTAAATTACTGTCGTTATGCTGCCAAAATTTCAAAAATTCTAACCAATTTCTCCTTATTTTATCTTTGTTTTGTAGCTCAACATGTCTCAAAGCAGAGGTGCTGCCTTTGGTCTTGGCATGAACCTCCCGCATCCACCTGTTCCATAGCTTGATGAACGGTGGTTTAGTTTCGAGGTGGCGTAAGCCAGCTTTCCTTGGATTGACGAGAAGAATATTGAATCAGAGCGACGGGTGAACCTAGAGCAGCTGCAGCGGTTTGACGTTGAAGCAGCTTTTGGTAGACTTGGGTGGTTACCCCTCATTACATACACGGTGACTACCCGCCCCAACCTTGTTAAACATTTCTATGCAAACTTGGAGATAGAGGGAGATGTCAATGACTTCAGCCGAGGCAGGGAACTCCGCCTTACTAGCTACGTCAAGGGTGTCCCCATCTCCTTCGACACTCACCAGCTTACTGATCTCCTAGGGATTCCCAATGATGGTGACTTGGTCTACTGTGCCCCCTATGATGAAGGGCTTTCTCCCTGATGATCTACGCTTGGAGGTTTCGAAGCAGATCCTTAACCCTGGAGCGCCTATGAAAGCCGCTAACTTGAGGCCTGTTCCCCGGGTATATTGTCGCATCATCCAGCACAACATCGTTCCCCAGAGCGGCCACTACAGTGAGTTGTCTCAACTCACTCAGTACTTGACCTATTGCGTCTGCACCGCGGAGCGGGTCTGTCTTTCCTACATCATTATCAGGATCATGCGTCAGGCTACTCGGCCCGATCAGATCAGTAACCTTCCATACGGTCGGCTCTTCTACGACGCTTACGGGTGGACATCAGAGGTGAGGTTGCAGTTGAGGACACCATGACCTCTGACATTGACTGGGATGCCATCATTCGGATGAAGATGGATAAACTGCCCATCAGTATTGAGGAGTTAGAGGTTCGTCCTCGTCCACTCAGGAGGGTAGCAGCCGCGACATCAGCAGCAGCAGCAGCCAATGCGGCTCATGCAGAAGAGGCAGGGGATGATGATGAGGGTGACGATGATCAGTTGGAGGACGTTCCAACACCAGCGCCACAGCCCACGCATGCAGCGGGACCATCTCAGCCTCCTCTCGATACCATGATGGGTATGTTCACGGAGATCTGAGATTCCCAACGGGAGATGAGCCGTGACCTAGGGCGCCTTACTCGTAGCCTCAGAGTCACACAGGAGCAGGTGCACTGGCTCAGGGTAGCCTACGAGCGTAACTATGACATCACGGACCCCATTCCTCCTATGCCCCCATCCCCATGATAGTTCATTTATTTTCTCTCTCACAGAATGGTTTATATATCAGGATAATTGTCCGGCTTGTCGACTGTACCCTGTGGCACAATTAACTTTTCACTCATCAGATGATTTATGTTTATAAAATTTTCTTCTTATGGTAATTTTATGATCAATCTACTTGTTACTTGGTTTCCTCCCTAGAGCATGTCATTCATTAATTTCACCTTTAGTATAGTATATTTTGATCTTTCGTATTTAGTCTCAGGCATCAAACAATGCTTAAGGTGTGTTCTTATTAAGGTTTTTAATTTTTCATATCTCAGTTCATCGACTTAGTTAAGTGCAAATATGGTCTATTGGACAGAGCCTAAGAGCTCTGATACCAAGTTTTTACACCCCAATTCCAACCGAACCAGAAGTTTGAGTGAACCATCACTGAACCAACGGTTCACACTAGGATCTCAATAAGACCGTGTCCACTCATACAAACCATTGCACATAATCATAATCAGAATATAATAAAATACAACGAAAGTCTTAAATTAAATGAACTGAGTACTTCTATTGATAAATAAAATATCAAGTTATTCTCCACACCAAAACATAAATAATATCCTTACATCACTTTGTAAATCCAACAGAAAATAAATAAAATAATCCAAATAAACTCCCTAGAGATACACGCAGAAAGGACACTCGCATGAAGCGTCATGCTCGTCCTCTCCTGCTTGCATGTCCAAAGCAGCCACGCCTCCATACACTGGAGCATCCACATAATCTTCCACCGTATAACCTGCATCAACATCTAAAAACATGTATATATACAAGGGTGAGCTCACAACTTAGCTCCGTAAGACAATCAGACAATGCAACAAACATATGCATGAGTAACATTCACATCATGGTCTGGTTTTAAGTTTGCAATGTGCTATAGAAAGGATTGGCGGCCACCGCACCTCTATACACGAGTGTGTGAAGACGTCCAATGGATCAAACACCACTGTCGTCCCACATGCACCCACATGGAATAGAGATAGAGCTAAGGCGTCCGGATCAAATACCCCCAACACTTCCCCTGATACTCTATCCATACCAACACGTAAGCCCCTATTGGCTAGGGCTTGCAAACTGAGCTCGCAACTAATCAATCCTATATGTCATCACAGTAGGCCCTATCCCAGCACAGCTCCCTACGGCATAGAGATAAAGCTAGAGTCTAGTATCCAAATCGAAGACCACAGTGCCACTTCCTCCCCCTGATACCCTACCCGCACCAAGCATGCTAAGACAGAACGATACGAAAATGGCTAGTGTGAGGAATGATCCCAGACCTCCAGTCCTTCCCATTCCACACACCAACGAAACAATCACATGCCTAACAGTCACATCCTAGCATAGCGAGTATGAATGAACAATAATAATAACTGAAAATAAAGGATGACATGCGTGTATGCACAAACATCATACCATAGAATCATGGTTATTAACAACGATTTACTGTTTATTAAATCATTAGGGTTTAGGTTCGATTCCCTTACCTGACGCTTGTTTGATAGCTCGCTCCGTGTCACAAGGTCCAAACGTGCTATCACAAGGTCCTACACGATGTTAGGTTTAGTTAGAATAGTTTTCTTAGGGTTTACGTTGGTCAGAAAACCAACTGGGTCAAAAACACTCTTCACAGAGCATACTGGTGGCAGTACCGGTCACGACACTGTGGGAAAAGGTGCGATGGTATGGTCGATCGGTCCCCACAGACCAGTCTCCAGGAGGTACCGGTCGCAGTATCGATCGCATATGGTGCGACCAGTATGTCTCCGGAAGACCATACATCCGGTTCTTGCCTTTCGTCGATCACCCCCTATTGATCCCAGGTTTTCTCCTACACATTCTAGGTCTGAGCATTGAGTTAGAGTTGTTTCCAACTCCATTCAAGTCCTAGTTTCGATGATCTTCAACCTAGAACTTGAATCTAGGGTTTACCGACTAGATTAGGGTTTGACGGCACAAATAGGGTTTAGATCAATACCTTGCTTTGCATGGTATCGATCCAATCATAACTATCCATCCTAGAAGTATTAAAGTAGAGGAAGGTTTAAGCACTTACCGTTGGTTCACGGTAACGTGTTCTTCGTCCAACGGCAATGGCGGCTTTTTCCTCTCCTTCCTAGGTTCTTCTCCTTTTTCAACCTCTTTCTTCTCTCTAGGGTTTGTGGGGATCAATGAGAGAGGTTTTAGGAGGTTTAAGGGTCCTTATATAGGCTAGGGTTAGGTTTAGGAAGCCTCCTAACATTAGAAAAGTCCTTCGATTCAAAATTTGGAAAGTGAGACCCGCAGAGATTCTTTTCTGGATCCAAGTCTGCGCAGGCCATACCGGTCGACCATCGACCGGTATCCAATTTTTCATCCTTGAATTGGTATGATTGGTCCGATTTCATACCTGATTGTCATCTGCTCCTCCCGTCTGGCCCGATGATAATTGGAAGACCTGTTACGACATGAATGAAAGATTTAGATCGGGTTCATGGAGTGCGGGTCTTACAACTCCCCCACCATTATAAGAAATTTTGTCCCCAAAATTTGTATGTAGGTTTCACACAGTTGGTTTTTTTACCATCGTAAACCCTAAGAAAACTATTCTAATACAACCCTAACATTGTGTAGGACCTTGTGATAGTGAGTTAGAATTCTGTGACGCGAAGCAAGTTATCAAACAAGTGTCAGGTAAGGGAATCGGACCTAAACCCTAATAATTTAATAACAATAAAACGTTGTTAATAATTATGATTCTATGGAATGGTGTTTGTGCATACTCACATGTCATCTTTACTTTCAGTTATTATATTGTTCATGCATACTCGCTATGCTAGGATGTGACTGTTAGACATGTGATTTTTTTCGTTGGTGTGTGGAATGGAAAGGGCCTAGGGTCTGGGGTCATTCCTCACACTAGCACCTTTTCGTATCATTTCTATCTTAGCATGCTTGGTGCGGGTAGGGTATCAGGGGAGGAGTGGCACTATGGTCTCCGACCTGGCCATTAGACTCTAGCTCTATCTTTATGCTGTAGGGAGCTGTGCTGGGATAGGACCTACTGTGATGACATATAGGATTGGTTAGTTGCAAGCCCAATTTGTAAGTCCTCGCCAATAGGGGCTTACGTGTTGATATGGGTAGGGCATCAGGGGAAGTGTTGGCTGTGTTTGATCTGGACGCTTTAGCTCTATCTCTATTCCATTGTGGGTGCATGTGGGACGACAGTGGTGTTTGATCCATTGGGCGGCTTCACACACTCGTGTATAGAGGTGCGATGGCCGCCAATCCTTTCTATAACACATTGCAAACTTAAAATCAGAACATAATGTGAATGTTACTCATGCATGATGTGTGTTGCATTGTCTGATTTTCTTACTAAGCTGAATTGTGAGCTCACCCTTGTGTATATACTATTTTTAGATGTTGATGCAGTTTACAATGTGGAAGACTACATGGATGCTCCAATATATGGAAGAGTTGCTGCCCTAAAAGTGTAAGCAGGGAGGACGAGCATGACGCTTCATGCGAGTGCCCTTTCTGTGTGTACCTTTAGGATATTGGATTCGTTTATTTTATTTATTTTCGATTGGATTTACAAATGATGTAAGGATAATTATTTATGTTCTGGTGTTTGAATAATTGGATACTTTATTTAAATTATCAATAGAAGTACTCAGTTCATTTAATTTAAGACTTTCATTGTATTTTATTATATTCTGATTATGGTTATGTGCAATGATTTGTATGAGTGGACACGATCTTTTGAGATCCTGGTATGAACCGTTGGTTTAGTAATGGTTCACTCACACTTCTGGTTTAGTCAAAATTGGGGTGTGACAACTTAGTATTAGAGCTCTTAGGCTCTGTTCAACAGACCATACATGCACTTAACTGAGTCAATGAACTGAGATAGGAAAAATTTAAAAGCCTTAATAAAAACACACCTTAAGCACATGTTTGATGCCTGAGACTAAATACGAAAGAGAATAATAGACTATACTAAAGGTGGACTTAATAAATAGACATGCTCTACTGAGGAAACCATAGTGAGAAGCAGAATGATCATAAATTTCCATAACAAGTAAGAAGAAAATTGTATAAACATGAAACATCCAAAGAGTAAAAGTTAATTGTATCACAGGGTATAGTCCACAAGCCGGACAGTTACCCTGTTATAATAAAACTGTACTTATAGGAGGAGAGAAAAATAAAGTGATCTATCATGGGGTTGGGAGCATAGGAGAAATAGGGTCAGCAATATCATAATCACGCTCATAAGCGACCCTGAGTCAATGTACCTGCTCCTGTGTGACTCTGAGGCTGCGAGAGAGGCGCCGTAGGTCACGGTTCATCTCACACTGGGCATCCTAAATCTCCATGAACATACCCATCACGGTATCGAGAGGAGGCTGGGATGGTCCCGCTGCAGGTATGGGCTGCGGTTCCGGTGCAGGGACGTCCCTCCATCTGATCATCATCATCCCCTGCCTCTTCTGCATGAGCCGCATTGGTTGCTGCTGCTGCTGTTGCCGCTGCTGCTACCCTCCTAAGTGGACGAGGACGAGCCTCTAGCTCCTCATCACTGATTGGCAGATTGTCCATCCTCATCCGGAAAATGGCATCCCAGTCGATGTCTGATGTCATGGTGTCCTCAACCGCAATCTCACCCCTCATGTCTACTCGAAGGCACTGTAGGAGTGTAGTGATAAGTCGGCCATAAGGAAGGTTACTTATCTGATTGGGCATGGTAGCCTGACGCATGGTCCTGATGATAATGTAAGGAAGACAAACCCGCTCCCTAGTGCAGACATAGTAAGTCAGGTACTAGGTGAGCTGAGATAACTCACTGTAGTGGCCGCTCTGAGGAACAATGTCATGCTGGATGATGCGGTAATATACCCGAGGAACAGGTCTCAAACTGGCAGCTTTCATGGACGCCCCTGGGTTAAGGATCTGCTCTGAAACCTCTTGGTGTAGATCATCAATAAAGAAGCCCTTCATCTTGGGAGTGTAGTAAACCAAGTCACCATCATTTGAAATCCCCAAGAGATCAACGAGCTGGTGAGTGTCGAAGTATATGGGAACACCTTTGACAAAACTGGTTAGGCGGAGGTCCCTACCACGGCTGAAGTCGTTAACATTCCCCTCGACCTCCAGGTTAGCGTAGAAATGCTTGACTAGGTTGGGACAGGTAGTCACTGTGTAAGTAATAACGGGTAACCACCCAAGTGCACCAAAGGCTGCTTCAACGTCAAATCATTGTAGCTGCTCCAGGTTTACACATCACCCCGATTCTATGTTCTTCTCTTCAAACCAGGGAAAACGGGCTTGCACCGCCGCAGAACGAAACCACTGCTCATCAAACGGCGGAATCGGAGGATGCGTACGGTTTAGGCCAGGAGCATATGCATGTTTACCAGCACCACGACGTTGAGACATGGTGAACTACAAAACAAAAACAAAACACATGAGAAATCGGTTAGAATTTTCAAAATTTTGACAACATAACGACAGTAATTGAAGCAAAAGCCTCGAACTCACCCAAAATCTGGGGAGGAGGTCCTACGTAACAATCTAACACCATATGGAAACCAAACAACCATCAAACAAGCAAGAAATTTAACAATTACAAGAAAAAAATTGATTTTGACCAAAACCTAGGTCAAAAACCTAAAAATTTGATTTTGAGAAAAACCATATGGTGGAACCTCAAATAAGTTGAGGGCTTTTGTTCATAGAGGTCCCTAAACTCTTTCTAAGCCGAAGGAAAAGAGTTCCTATGGTTAGAATCTTCTAAACCAAGAAAAATCTAATTGGGTAAGAAACCATGAAGAAACGATGTAAAAGGAAGAGAGGAAGGAAGAACCTTACTTGGAGAGGATGTTCAAGGTCATGATCGGAAAAGAATCGCTCCTAAGGTCACTGGTCGGACTATAGCAACTCACCAAGTCAGAGAGGAATCGCCACCAGAGAGAATGGAAAGAAGAAAAGTGAGAAAAGACTCACTTTTTGTGATTTTGAACCTTTTTTTGGGCATACCAATCGACAGTTTTCCCTATACCGATCGATTGGTACCCCTTGGTACCTACGATCGGTACCTCTCGGCCACAGCGTGGTGCTGACCGGTCGACAATACAGGTCGCACCACACTCTACAGTGTCGTGACCGGTAAGTCGTGAATGAACAAAAAAAAATTAAAAAATTTTGATTTAAAGCATCCTTTACGATTTTCGCCTTGCACTTGTTAAAGACTATCACTATTATGAATATTCGAATGTACCTCATGTGTTATGTCTTCTTCCCAGATCCAAGCAGGAAAGAGTAATTTAAGATGGTAGGGGGAAATGATCGTGGAGGCTCACGAAAGCATCACCACTCAAGGGGGCATCAAGCCGAGGACAATGTGGAAGCAGGAACTGTAGATAAGCAAAATCTGAACCCGAAAGGTGGAGAAGGGCAGAGTCACAGAGCACCAACAAATCTGCCAAGCCCTCCTCACACTAACTCTGAGACTATTGTGACGAATCTGGTTTATCAGATGGAAGCTCAGCAGAAGGTGTTCTTGAACGAGATGATGAAAATGTTCAAGCCACCGGGATATATTCCTACAGAAGGTACACCTAAGTCTGGGGGAAATAACACTACACTGCCAATGGATGGTAGTACTGGGCCGATGGGCCAAGGACAAAATCGACAACCACCACACCAATTTCCAACATCGTCTGCCTATCAAGGGATTCTGCATGGCTAAATGTAACATATTCATCATCACTAAGCCCCAGATCTTGTTCTGGGCCTGCCTTTCCCAATAACTTCCGCAGAGGACTCTTCTCACAAACAGTTCGAACCTCCCAGGCGGGGTACTCCTTCATCTTCTCTTGTCGATCTTCCACGCACAAATCAATTTGGCCCATGAATCCCCTTGGGGGTGATCTTGGGGGTGGTAGAGGTTTATGCTCGACCCTCTCCCTCCTTTCTTCTAGTGCTCTCACTGGTGGAGGCAGAGGAAGCACCATCGCGGGGTAGGAGGATTTGGGCCTGACCTTGGTCCTACAAACTCTGTCCATCGTCCGTGCTGGATTAGATCTTCGACCAAGCTTTTCAAATTCCTGCACGAGTTGGTGTCATGGCAATGATCCTGGTGATGCGCACAGTATAACCGTCTATTGCGCTCCTCGGGCCGGGCCATCATCTTAGGTGGAGGGACTAGTAAGGCGTCGCCTCTTTTGATGTTCAGTATCTCAGCCATGGTCCGATTAAGAGGTGTGTATTCAGGTGCTGGGCGAGCAGGGTACAACTCCTTGGTCACCTTAGTTTTCTTGCTTGTTTCTCCTTCTTTAGGAGCCTTTTCCAGGGCTTCATTCTTCCTTCTTTTAGCAACTGTAGGACCCAGACTCACCTGTCCTGATAATTCCACCACGGCTTCTGCACCTGATACATACCGATCGCATTGGCTGAAGATCTCTGCATGAGTTCTGGGACGCTTTTTGTTGAGTGAAAACACCAATTGTGGATCTCGACAGGCTTTAGATAGGGTCAATACGACCACATCTGGTTGCAGGTCTTTAACTTCTCCCGCTACTCCTAAGAAACAAATGATGAAGTGTCAAAGTGGCTCCCCCTCGCCTTGCTTAATCGCCATCAGATGGGACAAATTTTTCTTCTGAACGCCACTCCCCTGAAAATGGGAGAGGAATAAACTACTGAGCTCCTTGAAAGTCCCCATTGATCAAGGAGGGAGGCTGTTGAACCACGTCCTTCCTGCTTCCCGTAGTGTTGAGGGGAAAGCTCTACAACACAGGGCGTCGTGGTGGCCGTAGATGACCATTCTCACCTTGAAATTATCCAAATATCTCTCCGGATCTGTCTTGCCGTCATACCAACCAACATTTGGGAGGGCAAAGTTGACAGGTAGGGGATGATTCATAACCTCATCCGTTAAGGTTGTCTCCATAACATACTCCTGAAGGGCTGCTGAATTGACCCCTCTCTCCACATGTTGCATCCGGTCCATCAGGTCTTTTACAAGACGTTCTAGCCTTGTTGTATTTTCATCGCCTACTGGAGAGCTACCTGCCGGGGGAAAAGCTGCAACAGGTACAATAGTCGAAGGCGCGACAACAGATGGCACAATCACCACCCTTTTTCCTCTCATAGCGTTGACCCTTGCCTGAACTTCTTCTTGGATTCGCCTAGCTTCCTCGACCCTTGCTTGGATTTCTTCTCAGATTCGCCTAGCTTCTTCGACCCTTGCTTGGGTTTCCTCGCGAACTTGTCGAGCAGCATCGATCCTGGCCTGGGCATCTTCTCTGGCATGTTTGGCTTCATCGACCCTTCTTTGTGCCTCCCGTGCCACATCCGCCTCGGTGTACATCCCAGCGCTGGCCCACCTGTCTCCCCGTCTCGACCCCATCCTATGTGAGATAGACGACCGACGAGAGATCCCCAGGGACTCTTGGCTACTTTCAACGATTTCGGTAGGGTCGACTTCTGGGACATATTGAGGTTATGGGTCTTCCCACTGATCACTTCGACCCCGGCTATGATACGAATCTACCGAAGGGCTATCTCTCCTTGGGCTAGGAGGGACAGCATGCGGAGCAGAACGTCTAGATTGTCGAGATCTCTGAGGAACCTCTGGGACATCAACTGGAGGTGCTGAAGCTGCTGGCACTCCTGAGGGCCATTGTTGTAACAATTCTGTTAAGGCGGCCAACTGCTGGGCCAATCTGTCAAATTGCTCCCTGGAAATGTACTGTGATGGGTCTGGATTAGGACCACCTGCTCCTTGATTGGTTGGTTCTTCCGGTAACACATCTTGTGGATCTTGACCCATTGGGTCATCTACCCGCTCCCTAGTTATATTCACTTCAGCACGTCGGGCTTGAGTTTCCCGTAGGTTATAGGAACTTTCGGCTTTTCCTACTGGTGCCATCCGCAGGAATATGCCAATGTTAAGAAAAAGGCAAAGTTGCTTGGAGGAAATGGAATAAGAGAAGATGAAGAAAGTTGAGGAGGTTTTTCCCTCTTTTTCCTCCTTTTACTAATTCAACGGAAAGGAAATACTTCAGTAAACAAGGTATGTCAGGGCCCCACGGTGGGCACCAAACTGTTTTTGCTGGAATCTGACAAAGTGGATTTATCAAGACAGACAATATGGAACTCTCATGAAACATTGGAGTTCCTTTAGAAACAAAGGTTCCCTGAGATATTGCCTACTAGAATTATTTCCTTCCCCACTAAGTTAGACATGAAAGAATCTGATCAAAAGTAATGACAACCACTTGGAATTCAAAGATGAAAGGTTTTTTTCTCTGCTTCAAGGATTAAAGTCTTATCCCCTTTATTTGATATCCTCTTGTTACATATATAGATTCAATTGGAAACTTTTCCAACAAACTTCCTCATACCTATCACTACTTTAATCATCAATTACCTAGGGCATAGTAGGCCCGTATGGCTACGACTCCCCCAAGACAGTGTTAGGGTGTCTTGTCAATCGCTTTCGACCCCCCTCGACCCTCTTCGACCCCTCTTTTAGGCCATGTCCGCCATACTTCTGGATGTCTGTTTCTGTCCTTGCATTTTTACCAAGTAAAGGTCTTAACTTCGCGCTGATTTGGCCCCTGATCTGGTGACTTGGCTGATCAGATCAGCGTGCCTTGCATTTATGGTTGTTGTCAGCATTTATGAGCATTAATGATCATCCATAAATAGCCCAACAACCCACATCAATCTGTTACATCTTATCTGAGTCAGCATAGAGGGTCGAACGTAAGTTCCTTGTAGTATTTTTCATTATTTCTTCCTTCTCATATCATGTACCTTAGATGTACGTCACGTGCTCTTCTCCGAAAAGATCATCCGAAGTTCTCTTCCTACGGCCAGATCTAACATCAACCATTATTTTCCCTAACAACTAGGATAACAGAGTAGCAGAATTAGAACAAGAATTTTAGCTACTAGCTAGTAAGTCTTGGTACTTGAAGCCAGAAATCAATAGATCAAATAATCTAAAACTAATAGGCCAAATTTGCATCAAAGAACAGTAGCCTGAAAGATATCGAAGAAGAACGCAACCAGAAAATGAGCTAGAAAACAGGGATGCTACAGGTCTATGAAGATTATAATAATCTAACCTGCTATTAGAGAGAATAAAAAAATAGAACAACAGAAGATAAACAGGTCAGGGATCCACCTGAAACCGGGTTATTATCGTCTCCAATTGCTGGATCCTCCAATCGAGATCCTCCAATCGAGGATCCAGTGGTCTCTGTTAACCAGGCGCACCTACCGATGTATTGGTAGGCGCACCGAGTTAAAGAGAGACCGCTGGATCCTCGATTGGAGGATCCAGCAATTGGAGAGGATAATGACTCCTTGAAAACCACTTGGAAGCCATCAAGTTCAATCCGAGAATCCACTCAGAGAAGGACGACAGAACTCAAGTGATCAGTCCTAGGTAAACGATCCATCGAAACCAGTCCATGTCTCATTTTCATTAAAATAATATTAAAATAAACTAGATCAGAGATCAATCAGGTTTAAACCGATACAAATTGGTTATCGGAAACCAATAACTTCAACCATGCCCCGAGTGGTGTTGGTTCCTCTCTTATATTCCATGGGGTTCATATAGTTGTTGGAATTGTACTTGTAATTAGGGTTTAAATGCATTATATATATAAGGGTCAATTTGTAATTGTGTGAGATTAAGGTTTTTAGAAAACCTATATATTATCTCTACCGAGAAAACCCTAAGAAAGAGAATAAAAGGAAAACACTTTATAAAGTGGAAAGAGGTGGAAAATTTTCTTAGTGAATAAAGAAATTATTTGATTCTCTGGGATGGAGGTAGACAGTCCGCATTGAGTGCTGAACCACGATAAATCCTTTATTTGTGTGATTGATTGATCTTCGTTTTTTTCTTTTATTTACGCTTTCATCCCTAACAAGTAGTAAAGTGTCAAAATTGTATCAAAATTGTATTATACTGTATTGTTTATATCGAAATGCGACAGAGTTGGTAAATAACTTGGTACTATACCGTATTGTTTGTATCGAAATCGTGAGAGGGTTGGTAAATAACTTGATATTATTTAAAAGACGATGTGATCATAAACATCCTATTTCTTCCAACGATCCAATGATGCCATAAAATCAAGTCACCAAGTTCTTGAGCATGTGTGAAGTCGCAAAACTTCATACTATCAATAAACAGCAGGAACCCCATAACGTGATAAATGTGTCAAAGCATTATAATTGATAATGAGAGAACCCCTTTGACAATGAAGGAAGTATTTATTAGAAGGCTCTTCAGGTGAAAACACAAATGTTACACCAAGCCCATCTTGTCTGTGAGTTGATATTGCACCATGGCTTCAGTCTCCAGTGTATGGCAAGAAGTAGAGAACTGGCTGCTTTTTAAAAGTCAGTCAGAAGGATAATCTCTACTGGAAGACGCTCTTTCATGCCGATGGGATTTTGAATGTCTACTGTGTTTATGGTGCTTATGAGAGCGCTCTTCCCTGTCCACGGAGCTCCGAGACCTTCTGGGCGGTGACGGTACCTGTAAATCATAATGGAAGAGGTAAAATTATAAATGTTAATTGGAACTAATTTATCGCAACAGATGCAGTGACACATAGCTAGATAGTTAGGAGTGACTATTCGCATTTTCATTTTGGAACCCACACAGAAGAACGGGTGAATTTGCACCTGATGAAGCTGCTAATTATCCCTGTCCTTGTTAAAAGGTTGGTAAAGAAATAACAATACCTGAAAACGTGACATATATCTTCCCTCTGGGGGAGGCGGTATGCCAAGTCTTTTCAAATCATCCAAAGGAATTGGCCGCCTGCATACACAAAAGACAAACTGAGGAACACAGTAATTTGAAGGTGAAGCATCAATTTCAAACCCCTCTCTCTCTCTCTCTCTCTCTCTCTCTCTCTCTCTCTCTCCTGCCCCTCCATAAAAAAACTCTCGTTTAGCCAAGGATGCTGTGGGTGTACCGACAAGTGAGAAGGAACATCATATAGCAAAGCAGTTCATAAATACTCATGTGAAACTAGTAATGGTTGCTCACATGAATGCTGCTCTCACTGGACTTGAATCTATTGGTCGTATCCTCCTTGTTCACAGAACCTCACAAGCTAGACATCCAAGAATTAATTGGTTGATGATTTTTCCTTTTCTAATTGGGGGGTTTGAAAGAGTGTAGAGTGGATAATATAGAAGAAAAAAAATGAGGATTTGTACATGGGAGGGGGGTGTTTGAAAGAGTGTAGAGTGGATAATATAGAAAAAGAAAATCTGAGGATTCATACAGGGGAGCTCGGAATGGTCTCTCTCGTCCTCCAAAGCGAAGCTGGCCAGACTCCTTTTTACCACCAAGGCCGCCTCCTGTAAAAGGAAAAGAACTATTAAGAGTGAACTCATATCCATAAGGACATTTAAAGCTCGAGAAGGTGGATGTATAACTGACCTAACCTTCGTGGGATCCATCCTGCCATCAATTGCTGCCTGTTGTAGTCAACTATAATTTCAGAGTCATCAATCATCGAATGATGGGCATCCTACACATCAGGAGATAATAATGCAGCAGGGTCACTATACACTGTTCTACAAGCATCGTATTTGGCTGAAAATCCTAAAATTTCCAATTATTTAAAATAAAAATTAAAAATCTAATCCCAGAAGGTTTATATAACTAAGTTGCAAGTGTCAGAAAATCTGAACAATATCAAATGCTTAGAAAATACTCTCATTAAAGTGAATTAACCTCTTTACAAATATCAACTCTTCAAAGTGGTGTCCTTGCCTTGGTGTGTAAATAGCAAGGCCCGAGCTTAAAAAAAATCTATAGAGGAAACAAAAGATGGAACAATGCCTTCCACAATTTGTCTGCAGTGGACTTATGGAGAATGCATCCAATGTGTACTATTCTTTGATATGGATTGAATAACCATCAACCAAGCACAAATATCAACTAATAAATGGCTGGAATCACCTGTCCTATGGACTACCACGTAAAAAAAGTCACACTAATGGGACGCTATACACCATCCAATTCACGAGTTAAATTCCTAAACCATATGATGGTAAAAATTGAACTAAAGGGGTGAAGGTGCAAATAAGAGGGAAACTGATGCAGTAGCAGTGTCATGGATGGATCGACACGAACCAATTTGGTTACCCAAGCCAAACCTGAACCGGTTCAAACCTGAATCGGTTCAAACCCAAACCAGTCTTTTGGTCTGGAAAGGGTTGGTAGATGATTAATTAGAATAGGAAGTTTAGTATTAGATTTCTTTATTTATTATTTCTGTTTTGAGCAAGGATTTCATTTCATAGATACAACATATAGTTACTAAACTTATGTCAATTAGTTTAGGAAAGTTTTACCTTTAAATAGAACATGTATTAGGTTTTTATTTTGATATTGGAAGATTTGAATGAAAGGAAGAATTGATTTTGGTAGTGAGCCTGCGGCAGAAGTTTGAAACTCTCTCTCTCTCGTCTATGTGAGCAGGAACAGCCATCCATTAGGCTGTCTTCCCCCTTCTTCTTCTTCCTTCTTCTTCCTCTCCCTCTCTTTCTGTTTCCCTTCCTTCCTCCTAACCTCCCCTGTTCTGGGCGGTAATCCCAGCCCCAACGACCACCATCGAACTCCTTCGATAACAATCAGTTCGAGCCAAGATTTGGGAACTTAGTTCGCCTTCCTAAAGCGACCCAGCTCCTAGGTTCTCATCCCCATCAAACCCCCCTGCTGTGAGAAAACACTTTGAAGTCAAACCTGCAAATTTTCTTACCGCCAGATTCTGATTTCAGAATTTTCTGCGCAAAGAATCTGTCTTGTTCTCTGGTTTAATTTGTTGGATTCAGTAGGACTATGAATCAGCAACTCCTCCTCCAAATTTCAGATCGATCAGAGCTATATTGAAGGAGCTCTCCTCTTTCATTCGAAACTGGTTTCCGCCTCCCTCTTGTTTGGTTCGTGAACAGCTTATTAAGATTGAAGAAGACTCTCCATTGTGTTTTCCAAAATTGCCCTTACCTTATAAAGTAAACTGTTTTGTTTAACCTTATTTCTTTATTTCTAATTCCAACCAGTCCCAAGGTATTGTTTGGTTACTTGGAGTTATATCAGATTTTTGATTATTTACAGAAATGCCATTACTGGCTGAGTTTTGGGTTTATTTACAATTCTGCCATTGTTATTTGAATCAAGTTTTCATATCATTTGGGTGGGCCCATTAGTGGATCTAATTAGGATTTCTCAACCCGGATCCCACATCAATTGGTATCAGAGCGAATATCCTGCAGTCATGGTGAGTAACAATGAGCTTCTAGCACGTGTTAACGCCGACAAAGAGGAAACTAACACGGCCATTGGTGGTATATCAAACCGGCTTGATGGGATAGATGCTTCTATTTTAATTTTTCAGGATATGGTGGCAAAAATGTAGACGTCCATTGACTTGTTGTCACAAGCTATAAAAGGTAAGAGTCCCATACTTGGGGATTTTTCCAACTCCGTCTCATATGTTCCACCTCTCAATGCATCCCCACCACCATCACCATCACGACACGTACCACCACCACCACCATATGGAGTTGGTCGACATGGAGAAATTTTTGGTGCTGACAAAGGAGCACGACTGGATGTGCTTGATTTTAATGGAGACCAAAATCCTGAGGAATATCTTGACTGGATCCATAGCTTGGAGATATTTTTCAAATGGTACGGATTGTCAGAGCCTAGAAAATTAATGTTTGCAGAAGCTAAATTGAAGGGCACGGCACGAGTTTGGTGGATTAAATATCAGAAACAAAATCAAACTCGCGGCATTGGTGAGATAAATACTTGGGCTGAGATGTATGCGGCAATGAACCGACGATTCCTACCTCTTGATTACAAGCAACGGACACATCTCAAGTTTACTCAATTACGGCAAGACAATATGACTGTTGAAGAATATGTGGCCCGATTCTATTATTTGGCTACCCGATCTGATTTTGATTGGGATGAAGATGTTTTGGTCGCACAGTTCCATAATGGTTTGCACCCACAGATTAGTGCTTCCTTGGCTTCCAATAGGTTACATACAATGGAGGATGTTGTACAAGTGGCATATCAGGTAGAGGAAAATTTAAAGCGGCCATACAACCGGAGAAGCTGTCCAAAGACATTTTCTAAAGGTAACAATTTTGTCAAGCAAGCTCCACCACCAGAGAAGTCTTTTAGCAAGCCCCAAGAAAGTGGTTCTAGTATGGCATCTTCACGGCCGACCCGTCCATATTCTCCGCCTCGGCGTAGTTATGATAGACCTCCTTCAAAACCGATGGCTAAGATCCAATGTTACACTTGTAAGGGTTTCGGTCACTTTGCTTCCCATTGCCCAAATCGCTCCATTGCTTTTGCCGATAAAGAAGAACTCATGGTTACTGCCACAGAGGAACAACGTAAGAATGAGATCGTATACTTGGCAGCCGAGCACGATAGTGATGATAGCGACAGTGATGTTGATCAGTTGCACTAGCCTTTTATGGTCCTTCGCCCTCTCTTGGCTACACAGATACCTGAAGAGGATGATTGGCGACGCGGTAATATTTTCCAGACACGGGTACGATGCAACGGTTCCCTATGCACCATGATTATTGACGGCGGCAGTTGCACCAATGCAGTATCAGAAGATATGGTTAACAAGTTGGGTTTGAAAACAGAGCCCCATCCGCATCCCTACAAGGTTGGATGGATAAATAACAATAATCTTAAGGTTCATGAGTGGTGCTTGGTCACGTATTCCATCGGCGGATTGATCGACACTGTTCGATGTGATGTGTTACCCCTCAAGACCTGTCACCTTCTCCTTGTTCGTCCTTGGATGTTTGACAAGAAGGTTCAGCATGATGGGTACGCGAATACGTACACCTTCAAATTCGGTGGGCTCGATATGCAACTTCTTCCGGCAAAACACCTTCCCGCCATCAAGCTTAAAAAGAATGCTAACTCGCTTCTCCTCCAACGCATTCCATCTGATGGTATTCTTGGTCCTTATCCAGACTCGACGGAGTCGAGTTCTTTTGAGAAGCGGAGAGTTGATGCAGTAGCAGTGTCATGGATGGATCGACACGAACCAATTTGGTTACCCAAGCCAAACCTGAACCGGTTCAAACCCAAACCAGTCTTTTGGTCTAAAAAGGGTTGGTAGATGATTAATTAGAATAGGAAGTTTAGTATTAGATTTCTTTATTTATTATTTCTGTTTTGAGCAAGGATTTCATTCCATAGATACAACATATAGTTACTAAACTTATGTCAATTAGTTTAGGAAAGTTTTACCTTTAAATAGAACATGTATTAGGTTTTTATTTTGATATTGGAAGATTTGAATGAAAGGAAGAATTGATTTTGGTAGTGAGCCTGCGGTAGAAGTTTGAAACTCTCTCTCTCTCGTCTATGTGAGCAGGAACGGCCATCCATTAGGCTGTCTTCCCCCTTCTTCTTCTTCCTTCTTCTTCCTCTCCCTCTCTTTCTGTTTCCCTTCCTTCCTCCTAACCTCCCCTGTTATGGGCGGTAATCCCAGCCCCAACGACCACCATCGAACTCCTTCGATAACAATCAGTTCGAGCCAAGATTTGGGAACTTAGTTCGCCTTCCTAAAGCGACCCAGCTCCTAGGTTCTCATCCCCATCAAACCCCCCTGCTGTGAGAAAACACTTTGAAGTCAAACCTGCAAATTTTCTTACCGCCAGATTCTGATTTCAGAATTTTCTGCGCAAAGAATCTGTCTTGTTCTCTGGTTTAATTTGTTGGATCCAGTAGGACTATGAATCAGCAACTCCTCCTCCAAATTTCAGATCGATCAGAGCTATATTGAAGGAGCTCTCCTCTTTCATTCGAAACTGGTTTCCGTGTATTCACACCCCCCCCCCCCACGCCCCTGGGATTTTGGGACGCATCTCCCGCGTGACCGCCACATGGCTCCCGGGTGAACGCCGGACCCACGTCCCGAGCCGACACCCGGCCCGACAAGCCGGGCCGGCGGGGTTGTCGGCTCGCGTGGGTCTCGATTCCACCCGAAAGCCATGGGCGCCTCATCCGATAGGTTGCCACTGCTCCCCCCCTGTGGTTGGGGGGAGTCGGTCGCCCCCTCCCCTCCTTCTTTGTTTCGTGAACAGCTTATTAAGATTGAAGAAGACTCTCCATTGTGTTTTCCAGAATTGCCCTTACCTTATAAAGTAAACTGTTTTGTTTAACCTTATTTCTTTATTTCTAATTCCAACCAGTCCCAAG
This sequence comes from Protea cynaroides, assembly GCA_028583415.1. Lineage (NCBI taxonomy): Eukaryota > Viridiplantae > Streptophyta > Magnoliopsida > Proteales > Proteaceae > Protea > Protea cynaroides. Next base: position 21,871,891 of record CM053270.1, read on the forward strand.
GTATTGTTTGGTTACTTGGAGTTATATCAGATTTTTTATTATTTACAGAAATGCCATTACTGGCTGAGTTTTGGGTTTATTTATAATTCTGCCATTGTTATTTGAATCAAGTTTTCATATCATATGGGTGGGCCCATTAGTGGATCTAATTAGGATTTCTCAACCCGGATCCCACATCAGAAAGCCTCTGAAAAAGAAAAGGACACTAACAAACAGGAGAAAAGCAGCATAAATCCGCATCGAAACAAACACAGTTAAAAATTAGTTGAGCCTTACTTATTCTGCAAGGCCCAGAGCCACCAAGTAGGGCCAAATTTCTAGTCAAAATCACAGTTTTTATGGTTCTAAAGTATAAAACCCCTTGAATTGAGCTCCAAGAATTCTTGAGCCACACCCAGAAACCTTGGTATTGCGGATTGTGTCTAGTATTTCCTGTTTTAACAGAAATTGGATGTCCTGAACTCCTAATTCACTCTCTCTAAAAGTGCACAACACCCTCTTCCAACTCATAAAAAAAAACAAAAAAAAATAAAAAAAAAACAAAGGAATTTAGGTAGTTAAAAGGAATAAGAACAAGATTAGGAGAAAAGCTATTAACTCAATCAAATCAATTCTAATCAGCCTGAAATTTAGTTTGAATGCTCAAATTATTGGTAGAAGAAGTCTGAGAATTCTGACGGAAATCCAACAGCTTGATTCTAATGACAAGAAGAATCCTTCTTGCAGGAGGAATCTTGAAATTGATATCAGAAATTCAATGGATCTAAATTGAGAACACTGGACTGAGATCAGAGTATATTTAGCAATCAAAAAAAGAAATCAGATTAGCAATCAGATTCAGGAAACAAAAGTTTTTAAAATTAGAACTAGAAACCCAAAAAGAGACTAATAAAAGCAAGCAGAAAAATAAGCTGACGGTAAGAATGGAGAAGAGGGAGAGAAGAAAAGATGAGAAATCATGGGGAAGAGAGAAAAAGAGAGAGACTGTGATACGTGCTTACGTATCTTAGGTTTGGATTATAGAAGAAAGAGAGAAAATAGGGAAGAGAGAGAAGATAGGAGTCAAGAAAGAGAGAAGATAAGAGTTAAGAAAGAGAGAAAATAGCGAAGAGATTGGTTCTATCGAGGGAACCTTAGAGGAAGCCAACCTCTATCTCATAGAAGACAATTTAGGGATACAAATTCATATCTCTTCATCCCATGTTAATCCTATAAATAAGGAATTTCTTTGTAGTTACATAACTTCTACAAACTACCCACTATAGGCACACGACACATGTCATCCATTAAACACTTCTAGTTACATAACCACCCATATTACGTGCTTAACTCACCCCATAACTCTATAACTACTAAAATAACTACTCATGATAATTCAACACTTCAATAGCCATCCATGTGTACATAACAATCCTTTCCCCTTGAGATTGATCTTGTCCTCAAGACCACAAGATTGGAAATTGGTCCCACCTGGATCCCAAACTTTCCTGGAGTGTTCCATCATTTGTAAGAAAATTGCATTGGACTTGATGACTATCTCCAATAATCTATAGTAGTGACCCACCGAATATGAGGTAAATGCGGTTTTCCTTGGGTAAGGCCAACTTGTATGCAACTGGTCTGATTTTTTTGATAATATCGGATGAACCATAATTCTAGGATACGATATTAGGAGGAAGATGACAGTGTGATTAGGTGGTCGAGGCCCTTGACTCTCGATGCACGCCACTGAACTCTCACCAACTGCAAACTCGGTATTGGGTGATTGTATGCCCAATCTCTCAAGCAACTCGTCGAATTTTGAGAGAATTTGTTATAGTTTGATGAGAATCTCTTGCTGTCCACTTTGAGAGCAGTCGTTTTTCTCTCCAACTTCTCTACACGTTGAACCATGTCTAGGCGTGGCTAATGCCTATGCTCTGATACCATTTGATACGTGCTTACGTATCTTAGGTTTGGATTATAAAAGAAAGAGAGAAAATAAGGAAGAAAGAGAAGATAGGAGTTAAGAAAGAGAGGAAATAGGGAAGAGATTGGTTTTATCGAGGGAACCTCCTCTGGCTTATTAGAGGAAGCCTACCTCTTTCTCGTAGGAGACAATTTAGGGATTCAAATTCATATCTCTTTGTTCCATATTAATCCTATAAATAAGGAATTTCTTTGTAGTTACATAACTTCTACAAACTACCCACTATAGGCACTAAACACAAGTCATCCATTAAACACTTCTACTTACATAACCACCCATATTATGTGCTTAACTCACCCCATAACTCTATAACTACTAAAATAACTACTCATGATAATTCAACAATTTAATAGCCATCCACGTGTACGTAACTGACTGTTCAGCAGTCACACATGCATGCACAGTAAAACAGCACAAAAACTCAAAATTTCATTCCAAAAATCCATAGACTCATGTAGGATCACAACCTTATTTATAAAGACCAAATAAACTGACTGTAGGACTCCTAAACCAATTAAACAACTACCCTTCAAGGTAACTGAAACTAACCAAATGCTTACTATAGAAGACTCAAACTGCATAAGCTACTGACTAGCAATAAGACAAAATACTTACTTAAAAAGGACTCTAACTTGACCATTTAACAACACATGAGACCCACACAATCGTATCCATGTACTTAACCCGTATTCAAAACTAAGACTCCAAATAAGAAGCCCATTACATCAATAAACCCAAAAATAAAAAGCTCAATATCCATAGAACCCAATAATGGACCAAAATAAAGTCTTCCAAGGCTCAATTGGCCTGATTGGACACCCTTTACTACATCACACCCTCTCCCTCAAAATTGCCACTCCTCCCCCCCCCCCCCCCCCCCAACAAACATAAATGCAAGCTTCTCACCCCTAATTTTTTTAAAAGTACATGAGAGGATGAGCATAATCTTATATCAACAAAACTACGGAAAAAAGAGGACCATATATTTCATTCAAAAAGAATATGCCAACAGCTAACTGATAAATAAACTATTTGACAATGAAATATTGTCAAGTCCTTACAAAAATTTAAAGATGTTTTTTATCATTATCCCCTCCCCACACATGAACGTCATGCAAGACATTAAGTTGTAACCAATATGGCTGAACCCCCATCCCCCCACCTTGACGAAGCACCACACTTTTTACGTTGATGAATCCGATATTTCCCTACCCACCCATCCCTGTGATGCTGCGGCCTTCCAATGAAATGATGTTCTTGTGAGCCATATTTTCTCCTCAAAGACTTTTGCCGCAGGCACGGTATCTAAGTCTTTGTCTGCTGCATGGAATCTCCACCATGATTTTAAGATCCATCAAATTGGTGCCCATCTTCTTATTATCTCCTTATCACAAGAATCTGAATTGCTGATGGCCCAAGAAAAAGGACCTTGGTTGATTAAAAAATGTTTAATTTCCTTTCTTCCATGGGATCATACAACCCCGCCACATCAACTTAAATTTAGGTCCATAAACTTCTGGCTTTACATTTACATCTATGGTTTCATCTGTACGATCAAGAAAAAGCCCAGCAGATTGCTAGCAGGGTTGGATCCCTCATTTCAGTCAAGCTACCTGAAAAAACTTAGAGACTTTGATAGATCCTTTGCCCTTCGGGTCTCGGCTTGGCTTGACCACGCCCTCAAAACTGGCATTCTAATCGCAACGGTCTCCCCCCCCGGGGGTGAATTTCCATATGCCAAACGACTAAACTTTTGTTTTTACTGCATTTATTTGTCACGACTTAAGGTCTTGCAGTTTCAAACAGTCTGAGGATCAGGGTTCTAGCTTGATGCTTTTTCACCAGCTTCCTTTGGAGCCACAGGACTGCCTTGCCGCTTCTTTTGGCGATTATGCGCTTAGGAGGATCGGTAGCTCGCCCTAACACAATGACACAGATGAAGTTGCTGGCCAAAGGAATAATTTTGGAGTGAGAGCGCTATTTCCATTATCTTTGTAAGAATCATTTTGGGGAGGATACGTTTACCAGTTCAGATGAATTGCTCAAGGAGTTTCCTCAATTTGTTCAGGAGGGTGGTGAGCATTTCAGTTCTGTTTGAGTGGGGGGACTTTCTTCGTAATCTTGTAAAGTCATATTGTTGAGATAGCAGGGTCAAGTGGACCCTCTCACTGTGGTACACCTCATTGGCTATTATTGATAGCACTATGTAGTGTCGATAATAGCCATGAAGTGTCATATTGTGTTTAGTCTTGTTTTTATGTTTTCCTTTATGTTTTAGAATTACTTTGATTACAGTTATTAGAGTTTCATTGTAATTGTTTTATAGAGTTCTACTGGGTTGTAATTACTTGCTTTCATTATTTATAAATAGATGGCAGTGGGGGAAAGACACATGAATTCTTCTCTCCCTTTCTTGGTTCTCTCCATCCTCCTCTCCTTATTTCTTCTATTTTGTTACATGGTATCAGAGCAGGTTGCCATTTTGAGAGTCGTAAATATCTTTGTTATGGTGTGCAGCCACCATTGCTGCCTCAGCTGTACCTGGAGAATTCTGGTAAGTTTCTTTTGTTCTGTTCTTTAGATTAGAAGTTTGTTCTTCTCTGATCTGATAGCTATTCTTTGGTTATGACCCTCTTCAAGTTCTAATCTGTTGAATTTAGAGAATGGGAGAGAATTAATGTTATTCTCCTATCATCCTAGCCTAATTTATAATAAGAGGGATTACAAAATGTTGAGAATATTACGTATTTCATTTTTTGTCTAGATTCATTGTACTACCTGTATTGTACAATTATACTACCTGTACTACCCTCATTGTATTACATGTATTGTACTACCTGTACTACCTCTTTCTTTCTTTGTATTCATTCTCACATTATAAATAAGAGGACCTCTGTCTATAGACAAGTCATTCCATCATTCAACATGGTATCAGAGTCAAATTAGCTCTACCGCCAGATCCCTCCGCTGCCTCACCATCGCCGCCGCCAACCTACCACCGCTGACCACCGACTTTCCTTCTTTTCTTTTCTTTTTCTTTTGTTTTTTTTTTCTCTCCCCACTAGGGGCAGCAACCAAAGAGGGAATCATACAATGATATAGGTACTGCCCTTCTTTTTATCCCTCATTACGGATCATTTTTTTATTCTCTTTATTGGAAATCAATTTTTTTTTTATCAGTCTGGATATTAATAATATGGTTTTTCCTAACAGTGCATGTTTTAGTCGGATATCTATGAGTACATTATCGAGTTTACCCCAATAAACAAAAAAGTGGGTGCAAACCAGAATTGATTTCCATATATTATGTTGCACATGGGACAAATTAGGATATCTGACAAGTGATATTTCTACTTTGATCTCCATATATTGTGCTATAACCAAACAGGGAGGCTGTTCATATTGTTTTTGGGTGTTCTTGAATACACAACTCAAGGATGACATCTGAAGTAACCTCTTCTGGGATAGAGAGTTTTAAAATGGACAATCTCACTATTCCCATTAATACCACTAAACTTGATGGTGGTAATTACTTAATGTGGTCTCGGGCCACCCAACTCTCAATTACAGCTCGGGGATTATCGGGATATCTCACTGGCACCAAGGAAAACCTTTGACCAAGGACATTGTTTTGGAGAAATGGCATGCTGAAAATTCATTGGTAATGCAATATCTTCTCAATTCCATGCAACCCATTATAGCCGAGGGCTATTTGTTATTGGATACTGCTACACAAATTTGGAAGTCTGCTAAGGACACCTATTCCCAAGTTGGGAATGCTGCTTTAATTTATGTCATTCAAAAAAGTGTTCATGAAACTATCCAAAAAGAATTGACTGTACCAATATTATACTAAGTTGATGAGCTATTGGCAAACAATGGATTTTTATGATTCTATTCATGCTAAATGTGAAGAAGATGCTACTCTATTTCACAAAAGAGAAGAAAAATACAGGGTTTATACTTTTCTGGCAGGACTAAATGTGGAGCTTGATCCTATTTGCTCATAGATTCTCAGCAGGGACCCTTTCCCCACCCTCGAACAGACTTATTCCATGGTTCAGTTAGATGACCAACGACAAATAACAATGTTGTCCCCTTCTGTTCTTGATAAGTCTGCTCTCCAGACAAATTCTCAGACATACAAGAGTCCTCCTGTTTCCTGTGATGCTATCAAATGTGAATATTGTAGCAAGCTTTGGCACACCAAAGAGACATGCTGGAAACTTCATGGCAAACTAGCAGATTTTGAAGCAAAACGCCAGGAAAAAGGTATGCACAAGGCAAAGTCCTCCCACGCACCTCAGGCACATCAAACTGAAGCAAGTCCTCCTACTAGTCCTCTGCCACAACTCTTTGCACAAGAACTTCAGACTCTCCGGCATCTCCTTCGACTACCTCCTGCGACTACAAATCAATCATCCACATCTGCATCTACCAATCCAGGTTCTTTTTTTGTTAAGCCAGGTATTTCCCATGATGGTCATTGTGCTTTCTCTGTCTCTAGCCCTTGGGTTATAGATACTGGAGCCACTGACCACATGACTGGTTCGTCCAAGTCCTTTTATTTATACTCTCCTTCTTCTGAACATAATACTGTGAAGGTCGCTGATGGATCCCTCTCTCCTATATCTGGAATTGGATCCATCCACTGTTCTTCCTCCCTTGATTTGAATTCCGTTCTACATGTTCCTAATTTATCCACAAATTTACTCTCCATTAGTAGTCTTACAAAGTCTCTAAATTGTAAAGTAACATTTTTTCCAACCTATTGTGTGATTCAGAATCTGGAGAACGGGAAGACGATTAGACACGGTAGTGTGTATGGTGGCATGTACTTGTTTGACAATGGTCGTTCAGCACCTTCCTCCCATTCCGCAGTCAGTACCCTTCAGCAGTGGCACCGCCGTCTTGGGCATCCCTCTTTTGCTGTTCTATCTCTTTTTTTCTAAAATTATTTAAACAATGTAATAAAGATGAGTTATTATGTGAGGCTCGTGTTTTGGCCAAATAGGCTCGTATTTCTTATTTACCTTCTGTTTCGAGAAGTCCTTGTATCTTTGATTTAGTCCATTCTGATGTTTGGGGTCCAATACGGACTACCTCTATTTCTGGTCATAGGTGGTATGTAACATTTACTGATTGTCACACTCATACTACATGGGTCTATCTGATGCGTCAAAAAAATGAGGTCTTTGCATGCTTCCACCATTTCCACAATATGATCAAGACGCAGTTTCAAGCTCAGTTGAAGATGCTCCGTAGTGACAATGGTAAGGAATATCTTGAAGGATTTTTTCAGCAATACTTGGCTGATAATGGGATAATTCAAACAAATTGTGTGGACACTCCTGCTCAGAATGGAGTCGCTGAAAGAAAGAACCGCCACTTACTCGAAACATCCTATTTCCAATTATGTTTCCTATGACTCCCTTTCCCCTTCTTTCCGTGTTTTTGTCATTGCTCTCTTCTATGTTTGTTCCTCAAAAATGTCAGGATGCAATTATGGATAAAAAGTGGAAAACTGCAATGGTGGAAGAAATGAGGGCTCTGAAGAAAAATGGTACATGGGATCTTGTTCCACTTCCTGCAAGATCAAGGTCAATAGGATGCAAATGGATCTTTACAGTGAAACAGAAACCAGATGGGACTATAGATCGGTACAAGGCTAGATTGGTTGCACGGGGATTTACTCAAACATATGGGATTGACTACCAAGAAACCTTCGCTCCAGTGGCCAAAATGACTACCATCAGGGTTTTACTGTCCTGTGTTGTACATCACAACTGGGACTTGCAACAGCTAGATGTAAAAAATGCATTCCTTCATAGAGAACTTACTGAAGATGTCTATATGGACTGCCCACCGGGTTTCACAGATGATAAAAGCCAAGGAAAAGTCTGTAAGTTGAAGCGATCTCTTTATGGTCTAAAAAAATCCCCTAGAGTATGGTTTGGAAGATTTAATAAAACTATGGTAGCATTCGGCTATGTTCAAAGCAATGCTGACTATACTTTATTTATAAAACATTCCCCTAACACTTTTACTGCCTTACTTGTATATGTAGATGATATCATCATTGCTGGCATTAACAATGATGAAATCACGAAACTAAAGGCATTTCTAGGGAAGGAGTTTGAGATCAAAGACCTTGGCAAACTTAGGTACTTTCTTGGGATTAAAGTTGTCAGATCTGCAAAAGGCATCTATCTGTCTCAAAGAAAGTATGTTCTTGATCTTCTCTCAGAAACAGGATTACTTGGGGCTCGACCTTGTGATACTCCTCTCGATCCCAATACCAAGCTAAGGGCAAAAGAAAGCACACCAGAAGACAAAGGAAGAAATCAGAGACTTGTTGGCAGACTCATATATCTTGCCCACACACGGCCAAATATTGCATTCGCAGTTAGTTTGGTAAGCCAGTTTATGCACGACCCATACTCTACACATATTGAGGCTGTCTATCGGATACTGCACTACCTAAAGTCAGCCCTTGGAAGAGGAATCATGTTATCTCCTAATGACCCTCTGAAAATGGAAGCATATGCCATTTCAGATTTACCAAATAAACAAATCCAGGTGGAGGCTTATACTGATGCAGATTGGGCAGGAAGTTTTGATCGTAAGTCTATCTCTGGTTATTGCACATTCTTGGGTGGCAATCTGGTAACCTGACGCAGCAAGAAGCAAAATGTGGTTGCCCGATCCAGTGCAAAAGCAGAATACAGAGCAATGGCGCATGGAATATGCGAACTATTATGGTTACAACGACTACTCAAAGATTTGAAGGTTATGTGTAACCAGTCCATGAAATTATTCTGTGATAATCAAGCAGCCATTAGCATTGCTAATGATCCGATTCAGCATGATAGGACAAAACATGTTGAGGTAAACCGTCACTTCATCAAAGAGAAACTGGACAGTAGACAAATCGAGATTCCGTTTGTCAGATTAGAGGACCAACTAGCAGACATCTTCACCAAAGGTCTGCTAGGGAAATCCTTCCATATGATATTGTCCAAGTTGGGCATGCATGATATATATGCACCAACTTGAGGGGGAGTGTTCAGAATATTACGTATTTCATTTTTTGTCTAGATTCATTGTACTACATGTATTGTACAATTGTACTACCTGTACTACCCTCATTATACTACCTGTATTGTACTACCTGTACTACCTCTTTCTTTCTTTGTATTCATTCTCACATTATAAATAAAATGACATTTGTCTATTACAGACAAGTCATTTCATCATTCAACACAAAATAATAGAAACTCTAAAGAGACTAGGAATCCCAGAAAGAGTCCTAGTTAATAAAGGAAATAAACATAATAAGAAAGTCCTATTCACTAAGGACGATAACATCATAGTTGTCAAGGCGACAAGGCGATCCAAGGCGTTTGAGGCCATCCTGGGCGCCTAGGCGCCTAGGCGCCGCCTAGGCGTCGCCTAGCACCAAGGCATCAGATATATTTTTTTATATTTTTAATATATTAATGCTATATTAATGTTTATATATATATGCAGCATTCTACATAAATAAACATTTAAGACATAGCTTAATTAATATAAGAAAAACAACAAAGAAACAAATAATTGAGTTAAGTAGGCAACACATATTTATGACTAACATTTACTTATTTTTAACAAATTTTACCGGAGTGTAACTCCTTTAATATATTTCGGATTCAAGCAATCCCAAATTCATTGCAAAGCTAGTATAATCAGCTTTCCAACAAATCCTGGATTGCTTGAATCCGAAGTTATAATCGAAGGAGTTACACTCCGTCAAACCTTGTTCAAGTACGCGAATGCCGTTAAAAGTCGCCCGAATGTAAATTATTTTTGGGATCAAAACAAGATATTATTTTGGCGACTCTTGGTTTTTAGTGATACTTTACTATAATAAGATTTATGAAATTTTTATATTTGGAAAAAAGCCTAGCATTTTGAAGTTGAAAATCGCCCCGCACCCGAAAAATACGATTTTTGTTCTGAACCGAAGGGTTGACTTTTTATCCTTCCGAATTTGAATTTTAAATTATTTTTATTGGATTCAAATAGGGGGTATTTGCTTATTTATGAATAATATCTTAAGTAATAAATGATATTAGTCATAAATAAGTACTGTCTGGTAAATGTTGTTCCTGTCTAGCCTAATAAATCCCGAAGCAAATTCGAGATCAAAAGGAAAAAAAACACACATAAGGCCCAAGGCACGCCCAGCATTCGCGGCGCCCAGGCGCGACAGGCGCCTAGGGCGACGCCCGCAGAGCCCGGGGCGACCGCCCAGGCAACATTCATAAGGCGCCCAGGCCCTGGATTCACGCCTGGACGCCTAGGCGTCGCCTTGACAACTATGGACAACATTCAACACTCCCCCTCAAGTTGGTGCATATAGATCAGCCATGCACAACTTGGATAATAATGGATGAAATTGCTTCCTTGGGAGTCCTTTTGTAAAGATGTTTGCCATTTGATCACTGGACTGAACATGTGGAACACAAATCTGTCCACTATCTAATTTTTCCTTGATAAAGTGACGATCAATTTTCACATGCTTGGTTCTATCATGTTGAACTAGATCGTGAGCAATGCTAATGGCTGCTTTATTGTCACAAAACAAAGTCATAGATTGAGGACACTTGACTTTCAAGTCTTCGAGTAAACCCTTCATACAATAGTTCACATATTCCTTGAGCCATTGTTCGAAATTTTGCTTCTGCATTGGAACGAACCACCACAATGGAGCAAAACAATGTAAAATACCTTCAATAGTGATGCCGTGTATCAAACTTTTGGGGACTAGAGACACATGCAGCAAGTTTCCACCTTCATATAGACAGGGAAAATTCGAGGTTGGCTATTCGAGTGCAGCAATTTTCGATCTTCATACAATCAAGGAAGAATCAAGGTTGGCAATTCGAGTGCAGCAATTTTCAATCTTCATACAGTCAGGGAAGAATCGAGGTTGGCTATTCGAGTGATCTCTTTCAAGTAGCCTGGCAACAGAGATACATGGCAACTAATATTAACAAACCCCTGTGGGAAGGATAATAGTAAGCTCCAACATGAGCAATGTAGTAGAAGGCCTCGACATGAACAAGGTAGTAGTAGTGTCTCTTCCACGAGTAGACACGAACTAACAAATACTAATAATCTTCAACTGATGACTTGAGCAAATAATAATCTCCAATCTCCCCCTTACGTGGAGCTTACCGCATGAACAAATAATACATAGGATGCAAATAATACCAAATAAAAGAAGCAATGGTAGAGTGGTAAATAAAAGGAACTTCATAATGACCATTAAGGGAAGGCAAACAAAACCTTAGGACTGAATAGGGTTTATATTTAAAGAGATGAGGATAAAATGGGGATTAAGCACAAATAGGGAGATCTTGAGGAATAAAAGATTAAAGAAGGGAGTAATAGGTCAAAACAGAATTATATATGAGATCCAAGGGTAGTTCAGGAAATAAGCAACTAAAACCAATTATAAAACCAACAAAGCAAGTCAGTATTTTGGGAAGACGTCCTCAACCAGAATTATATATATAGGCTAGGGATATTTCAGGAAAGAAACTTAATGATTTAGGAAAGAACCTATTAAATCGATAAGGCAGGTCATGACGTCTTCAATCTTGGGCTGAAAACAGAGGCAGAAGACCAGTTCATGTATGGAGAAGTAGCCCCTTCAATCCAGCACCAATGGCTTCGAAACATCAAGTGTAGAATCGCAATCCACGGCTCTCTTGATACCCATTGAAATCAGATCTAACAACCAAGAGTAAGAGATAATAGCAAGTTCTGCAACAGACCTGGCAATAGTTGCAGTTTCAGATCTAATTGCAGGTTTGGTCTTGAATCTGGTCTTCAGCACAAGGAAGAACAACGACAGTTTTTCCGGCTGTCAAGAATAATGATATTTGCTCTAGATCAATATGTTGCAGCAACAGTATTTCCTGCAGATAGATTCTGAAACAGATCTGAGCAGAAGTTACTATAGCAGCCCAGATGCAGACTTGATTTCTCTTGGTAAGACTGGTTTTTGGGGCCAAGATTCTAGGGTTCCAGTCGCCCTAGGGTAAGGTATTAAACCCCCAAGTTTCAGCCCAAACAGATTAAGCATGAGAGCACATGCTAGCCAGCAGGCATGTTCGATACAAACCAGCAGGAGCAAAAAATTTCTTTGAACAAACAGGAGGCGGAACCAGAAAACTACCATGAATGAGAACTTTCTGACTTGAATTCCAATCGAAACCAGGGTTTCACCGGGGGTGATTGACTCAATGATCTCTTGACTGTAGACAGCATTCAGTCCAGAAAATCAACAAATAGAGGACATAAACTTGCTGAAACTGGTCCTGGCAGTAGAAAGAGAACCTGGCCTGATCTGTTAACTCAAACCTTGTAACAGAGGGAAGCTTGGGTTGGGAAATCCAGAGGTTGAATCGCATGGGGGTAGATCACTTACATCCAGAATACAAAGGTGAAAAGACAAGAGATAGAGATAACGAAGGACTTCTGTTGGGCTGGGATTACCACCCAGAACAGAAGAACTAAAGAAGAAAGAAGGAAAAAAAAAACAGAAACGTATAGATCTCCAAATAGTAAGAACAGTAAGAGATGCAGAGCAGCAGTTGGAGCAATGGTGGTTGCACACCAGGACGAAGAGCTTTAAACGACTCTCAAAACGGCAACCACTCTGATACCATGTTGAATTTAGAAAATGGGAGTGAATTAATGTTATTCTCCCATCATCTTAGTTTTATTTATAATAAGAGAAATTACAAACTAATGGGAACTCTAAAGAGACTAGGAGTCCCAATTAACTAAGGAAAGAAAGAGTCCTAGTTAATAAAGGAAATAAACATAATAGGAAAGTCCTATTCACTAAGGACGACGATATTCAACATCTAATCTCAAATCTGAACTTGATCTGGTTCCTGTTATTTTATGTTAGTTTCAGAATAGAATTACATGTCTCTGTCTAACTCAGTCTTTGCCTGAATCCTAGTTTTATTTCTTTGGTTTGGCATTAACTGAATCAATTTATCATTGAGGTTTTAATCCCACCCTATTTACTGTCGACTGTTCCTGACTGGGAGGTCCTGATTTAAAATACCTTACATGAATGTGCAATTGAGTTCTGGGTTATGCTGAGCGTTGCAAATCAGTTACTATCATCAAGTTCTGACTGAGATTTTATTACGTATCAGTTTCACTTTCAATTCTGGTTTTAATGCCTTGCCTAATATTGCAATCAACTGCTATTATTGCATTTTGTAAATAAAGAGAAAAGGGAGAGAAAAGAGAGAGAATTTTGTAACTGTGGGAGTCACACTTGTGTTGTGGATTGCCCAATGCATTCAATATTTATAGTCATAGCATACAACCATAAGGAGCAATAATATTTAAAGAGGAAACAACCTAGAAGGAAAGGGACTGTAACCCATGTGCAGCCTTCCTTAACTTAGGGGCTGCTGCACATTTCCTTGACTTGAGGAAGAGGCTACTGCACATGGGGCAGCAACCTTCCTTGATTTGATATCTCTAACACTCCCCTTCAAGCTGGAGCATATAAATCATCATGCCCAGCTTGTTACAAATATAATCAATCCTTCCACACCCCAGAGATTTAGTGAACACAACGGCAAGTTGCTCTCTTGTATGAACATGGCTAATAGAAATAATGACAGTCGACTTCAATGTCTTTCATTCTCTCATGAAAAATAGGATTAAAAGCAATATGGATGGCAGCTTGTTATCACACCATAGTTGCATGGAAAACTTTTGTGGAAAACCAAACTCAGTTACCAACTGCTTAACCCACACCAACTCACATGTAACATGTGCTATAGCACAAAACTCAGACTCTGCACTGGACCGAGCAATAATAGTCTGCTTCTTGCTCTTCCAGGACACAAAATTCTTGCCAACAAAAGTACAATAGCCAGTAGTAGACCGTCTGTCAATAGAAAAATCTGCCTAATCGGCATCCGAAAACCCTTCAATACATCGACGTCCACAGTCAGAATACAATAGACCATGGCCTAGAACCTTCTTAAGATACCGTAAATGCGAAGAACACCACCCCAATAATGAGAAACAGTCAGAGAGCGCATAGAGAACTTCTTAGTAGCAATACCAAATCATGAACTAGAACCACCAATAAGCAAACTTGAGAACCAACTGATAAAAGTACCTCTCCCAGGAGCAGACATGAACAAGAGCAAATATATGCTCCTTAAAAGTAAGCTCCAACACGAGCGAACATGAACACGAGCATATATGCTCTTTAAAAGTAGGCTCCAATACGAGCAAACACGAACATGATCAAATATGCTCCTTCAAAGTAGGCTCCAACACGAATAAATATGCTCCTTCTTAAAAGTAGGCTCCAACATGAGCAAATATGCTTCTTCTTCTCGTCACGTGGACAGTTCCACATGGACAAATAACCGTTCATGTCAACTCTAATTAGTTATCAAAAGGCCTACTTTACAAAAGGAACGTCGTTTCCCGGGAACCGCAAGGACTTAGCACACAATCGATTCCAAAATACACTCCGTAGAGAATTGATTTCAACAATCAATATCCTTCAAACAAACAAACCAGAGAATTAGAAACCTGAATATGACAATCGATTCCAAATTCATTCAACACCAAAAATTGAACCAAATAAATCGATTCAAACAACCGATCTCCTCCAAAAAGTCAAACTAGAAACCTGAATAAGACAATCGATTCCAGCAATCAATCTCCTCCAATAAATCGAACCAGAAAATTGAATAAGAAAAATCATATCAAAATATCGATAGCATCAGAAAACTCGAACCAGAAAAAAGTCCTCAACAAATCGATTAACCAGAAAATCGAATTAGAAAACGGAGAGAAGCAATCAATCTCCGCTACATATGGGCCTCGTCAAAATATGCTCGTTCTCCCCCTCATGTGGAGAATGCCACGTGGACAAATAATTCAGGAAACACCCAACAAGAACAGCCACAAATAAGATCTCCATAAACAAGTATAAAGAGATTAACATTAGCTGCAAGCGGATCTGGCAGATGAACGGTAACCAGATTCGATACCTGATGTAGAACTTTCAGCTCAGACAGAATTTCAGCCCCAATTTCTACAAGAGCAGTTGCCTAGGATACCCATACAACCCTCAAAATTTGATGGAAATCCAACGGTTGGAAATGAGTATAAGGGAGCTGTTTCAGAATTGAGTTCCTTGAATTTAGGGACTCCAAGATAACCCAATCAGCAAACCTGATCAGGACCAAAGTTGGGTCAAGTTACTCCCATGGTACAGAGAATAAAGCATCCAAGTTTCAGCCTAATCGAATGGTCAGATGTTGTTGCATGGTGAAATCTAAAGCAAAGTAGGAAAATGGAAAAACAGGGGTACCATAGGCAGATTATGGCTGCAGAAAACTTGGGATGAAATCAGAACCTGTTATGCCCGATAATCAGAAAACCACTCTTCATCGATAGATAGCAGCAACAATAGTCCACCCAGATCACAACAAGGAGAACATTATCAGATCAGAAAACCAATAAAGTTGCAGAACTTCAAACCACAGTAATGGACTGAAAAATAGATTCAGAACAGGAATAAGAACCAGGGAATCGAACCAACTCTTTGGGCAGATTCAAACATACGTAGAACCATAATATCGAAACAGAATATCGATTTTAATAATAGATGCTTCTCCAAAAGACCAAGCCAAAAGATCGATGCTCTCAATCAATTCAAACAATCAACATCTCCAGAAAAACAAACCACAAATCTGACCAGCACCATCAACCTCATTCGTAATTCAAATCAGTAAGTGATTGGCTTCATAAAACTGACCAGCAACATCGATTTGAACAGTAATCAATGTTCTTAAAAGAAATAATCCAGAAACTGAGATTCAACAAGAAAGGAGTTTGATTCATTCCAATAATCTTCATTAATATCAGATGCAGTAGTGGTGGCTGCACACCACAATGAAGAACCTTAGATGACTCTCAAAATGGCAGCCCACTCTAAAACCATGTAAATAAAAAGAAAAGGGAGAGAGAAGAGCGAAAGAATTGTGAAGCTATGGGAGTCACACTTGTGTTGTGGACTGCTTAAAGCATTCAATATTTATAGTCATAAGATACAACCATAGGGAGCAATAACATTAAAAGAGAAAACAACCTATAAGGAAAGGGCAGCAGCCTTCCTTGACTTAGGGGCTGCTGCTGAGGAAGACGCTGCAGCACATGGGGCAGCAACCTTCCTTGATTTGATATCTCTAACACCTATCAAAGGCAACCCTTACCTATTGCATATCAGCCCCAAATCAGATCAACAATAACTCTCGGTTTTCCATTCTTCCATGGAATTCGATTTCAGTTTTATTACATCCATATGGGTACAATATTCCATGGGTTGGTTGTTGAATCGCATTAATGAGTTGATTTGTTCATTAAATTCTGCAATCGATTTGACTTGATAAGTTTTCCTAGTTCCACAAGGAAACTCTCCTAGTTTAACATGCAACCATTGGATTAACACCATCTATTGATATCATTAATCTGATATTGGTTGCTGCATTGTTTTTAAATCTGACCTGAATCCAATGGCTAGATAACAAGATATGAAGTTTAGCCTTACCCGTAAAACCCAGGAAATCCCAGTCTGATAAGAATTTCTTCATAACTTTTAATCCAACTATCAGATTAACTTCAAATTTTGATATTTTGTTCCTGGGAGTATTCTACACACAATATAATTGTTTGGATGGTATCTATTGGCTGGATTTTCTGCTATAGTCAGCTTTCATATTCTGGTTTGGTAAATCATTGTGATATTGGTTATTTGTTCACGTGGACTGCTCCACATTAGGGGGAGAAGGAACATATTTGGTCGTGTTTGTGTTTTCTCATGTTGGAGCCTACTACCTCTTTGCTTGTGGAAGAGCCTACTACCTCTTTTGCTCATGTCAGAGCCTACTACCATTGCTCATGATGGAATCTACTACCGCCTACTACTTGTTTGCTCGTGATGGAGCTTACCTATTTGCTCACAATGGTGTCTACTACCATTTACTGCCTCTTTGCTCATGTTGGAGTTTACAACCTTTTGCTCGTGATAGAGCCTACTACCTTTTGCTCATGTTAGAGCCTATACTACCTTTGCTCGTAATGGAATCTACTACCGCCTACTGCCTGTTTGCTCATGATGGAGCATACATATTTACTCATGATGGAGTCTAATACCGTTTGCAATGCTCTTGATGGAGCCTACTACCATTGCAAGTGATGTAACCACTCATCTTGGAGCCTACTACCTTATGCTTGTGTTGGAGCCTACTACCATTGCAAATACTACCCCTACAACAACTTGATGTTGTCTGGTTCCTAGTTACTTGATGCTGAGTTATTTGGTCTTCAACAACCTGATGCTACTACTTGTTTCGCAGTGACCTATCGACTGCTACTACTACTATATGCCTTCCTTGGGAAGAACCTATGTTGATTGGTGTTTGTGAGTTGGTGTTGCTACTACGATGAAGTTCTCTTTATGCTCCCTGGCGTCTCTGATTGTCAGTTATTAAAGACCGGTGTTGTGGTTCATATCTATTCTTGTTGTTCCAAGCTAGAGTATGTTCCTTCTTTTTTTCTTCTTTTTTCTTTTTTTTTGGGGGGGGGGGGTGTTGAGATAGTAGGGTTGAGTGGACCCTCTCACCGTGGTACACATCATTGACTAATGTTGATAGCCACTATGTGGTATCGATAATAACAATGAGGTGTCCTATTGTGTTTAGTCTTGTCTTTACGTTTTCCCTTATGCTTTAGAATACTTTGATTACAGTTTAGTTTCCTTGTAATTGCTTTCTGGAATTCTATTGGGTTGTAATTACTTGCTTTCATTATTTATAAATCAATGGCAGTGGGGGAGAGAAAGACACACACGAATCCTTTTCTCCCATTCTTGGTTCTCTCCATCTTTCTCCTCTCCACTCTTTCTTGCTATTTGTTACGCATATATTAGTGGAAAACCCCACCCCGAAGTTGAGTTTTGGTCTCGGCTCCCTCCCAATGCATGTCGGATAGTTGTTCTAGGCAATGGCCCCCCCCAAATCCCTCTCTTCCTTTCTTGGTTCTTTCCATCCTTCTCCTCTTCTTCTCTCTTTCTTTTTATTTGTTACACATATATTAGTGAAAAAACCCCACCCCAAAGTCGAGTTTTGGTCTCCGCTCTCTCCTAGTGCACGTTAGATAGTTATTCTGGGAACAGCCCCCGTCAGTCCCAGCCCCCGTTATGCCATCCTAGAACCATGTGATTATTGTACCCCACTTTGAATGGACTGAGGCTGCCCCATCAGTCCCCAGCCTATTCTGGTCTCCCCCTTAGAGGAAGCTTTTCAAATGACCCCAGGTGGCAGGTGCTAACCTGATTTGCCCAAGTGCTGATGTCCTTCTAGAAGATGACCTCAAGGCCTTGACTCGGCCCTTATACCCCATAGCCTTTGCCTTCTCTTTGGTATCAAAGATTGTATTGGTTGCCTCCAACCCTCCATCTGTGGAACATATATCTATGGTATCAAATATGGTCATTGAGGAGATCGTCCCTCCTCCTGTCCAATCAAAGCCCTCTTTGCATAAAAGGAAAGCAGCAGATTGCCCAAGTCCTTTGCTGAACCGATTTTAACGACTACAAATATCACCTGTTTCAAAAATGAACCAGCATTCTCAGTTTGGTCTAATTGAGTGGTCTTCTCCATAAAGCACACATTCGCAAAACTGTTATGTGCGGTTCAGTTCGTCTGGAACTACTTCATCCAATTCTGATTCAACTACTGTCACGGTCCGAGTGGCTTCCCTTCCTCAGCCACCTTGGGGGCCATGATTCTATTTGCATGGAACTGCTGAGGGATCGGTCGTCCCTTGACAGTCCAGTATCTTGGGCACATTTCTACCACTGTTCGGACATGTTTGGTTTTCCTCAATGGAAACTAAACAATCTGGTTGCTCCATGGAAAAGATTAAACAAAAAATAAGGTTCATCCATAGCTTTGTTGTTACTCATATTGGCCTTTCTAGCAGCCTTAGGTTACTGTGAACCAAGTAGTAGCAAGAGCAACAAAAGTGGTGGCTCCAACATGACCGAAGAGGTAGTAGAGGTTGCAAGAGGTGCAGGTAGTAGAGGCTGCATCAGGTGCAACTATAGTATGCTTTAAAAGGATCATGGCAGTAGTAGGCTAAGCTCTTTTCAATGAGAAGACACGAACTTGAGCAGATTATATATATATAATCCCCCCCTTACGTGGAAAATTCCACATGTACAAATTACAAGAAACATAAACTTTAGGATATTGAGAAAGATAGGAACAAGATATCTAAATTTCAAAACCATCCAACGTTTGAATTAAGAAATATGGTGAATTCCTACTGTGACTAGGAATAGAGTAATAAGGCAAGTGGGTTTTTTACATTAATTAAAAAGTCAAAGATCCATCAACAAATGTGAACCAAAAATGCAGGTAAGTAATTAATAACAACTAGAATAAGTCATCAAAATTTAGGTACAATCCAATGGTGGGTATGAGAGATAACAGAAGTCCTAGTGTGACTAGGAATAGCGTAGTGATGCAAGTGGATTTTCAATAGTAATTTAAAAATCAAAATCTGACCTTCAGATGATGGTCAAACTTAGGCATGTAGTAACCTATTAGGATAGGTCACCAATAACCAAATCTGATAAGGATTTGATGTGGTAATAAGGAGATATCAAGCAAACAATCAACTAATAGGACCATCAGTCAATATCAATAATCAGCTTCAAATTAAACCAGCAATATGACAGCAGCAGTAGCATGTGATCCGATCAGATTATGAAGAACAGCCAACAATCAATAGAAACAGAATTTTGATCTAAAATAGGTTCGATATCAGCAACTAATAACATGAATCCTCAAATCAGGGATTAATAGATTGAAGAAAATTAAACCAGAACCAGACCTGTAACTGATAGACAATAAAACACAACATACTCAAAAAACAGAAATAGAATTACAACTGTGAACAGATCTGATCTTGATTTAGGGAATAGAACAAGGGAAAACAGATCACAGATCAGTGATATGCAGCAGGTAAATAAACCAGTCAAGCAGGCATTAATGGAGAATCACAGCAAAGAAATCAGATCAGGTGCTGTAGTTAAATAGATTAAGCAACCATTAATGGAGGACACGAACATATTCAGATCTGAAACTGCAGAGAACTTAGCAGAACCTGCAGAGAAGTTTTACTAGATCTGTAGAGAGTATATAGCAGAACTTGCAGAGAACAGAAAACAAAAGCAGAAGCAGCAGAGGCAACAATAGTGGCTGCTCACTAGAATGAGAACCTTAAATGACTCAAAACGGCAACCCGCTCTGATATCATGTAACAAAATAACAATGAAAATTACCCAAAAACAGAAAACCATGAGAGCGAGATAGAAGAAAGGAGGGAAAGAGTGTATTTTTTTTAAATAACCCCTCCTCCTACTGTTGTATATATAAAATTAGAAAGGGAACAAAAACAGGACCTTGGATTCTCTCCTAGTGCAATCCAACTAGGTAAAAAAAAACCTAGTTAACAAGACCAATTCCTAGTCTATTTAAGACACAACTGGTAATGGGCCTTTAAAATTAGGCCCACTACATACATAATAAAATAAAACCAACCAGTAATGAGTCTGAGGCCTACTAATCAGGCCCATTACTTACATTATTTATTATAACTAAAGGGGGGGGAGGGGGGGGAATGGCCCTAAGTTAAGTGGGCCCATTCCCTTATAATAACAACCCTTATATCTTAACAAACACATTATACATACAATACCATCTTGCCTAGCCTTCCAAATTCCAAACCCAATCCAGTAATGAACATATTTTCTAAACCCTAACTACTTTACAAATGCATCTCCACTCACCCAAGCTCCTCCTCAATCTTGACTTTTTTTTCTAACAAAAACTGAAATCCATGCGTAAACACAATGACCCACTCCCAACGACCTTTCAGGTAAATGTTACAATTTATTTCCTAAAATTATTTTTTCTAGACTTAAACAAAATATTTCATAAAACTATGATCGTTACACAAGAGATTTCATAAAACAATGATCATCCCACGTGATAATTATCTTTTCCTATTGAGACTGAGAGCTAACAATAAGGAAATTCATAGTGGTTGAAGAGCTTGTTAAGCAATGCGCTTTGAAGGAACAACTTTAGGTTGGCCCCTTTTCCAGTTGTGTAGTTTCTATTTTGTTCTCTAGATATGGATAAGTTGTATATTAATTTTCTGCTTTGTTTTGTCTCTTTGTATTACTGTACTCCTGCTCATAGGCCTCTTTTCTGATCCAACGAAATCGTTGTGACTCAAAAAATTAAGAATGAAAGGGTGAAATTTAGCATAGTGGTAGCATAATGGAAAAACTTAAGGGTGAAATAACTTGGAGCACATTGGTACATGCCAAAACCAAGATATGTTTATCTAGTGCCATATTTACCACCAAAATTCTCTTCTAACATTAGTATGGTAATTTGCAGAAAATATAAAGTATGAAACAGAGAAATCATATTTTTTGTGAAATGAAACAGGTATAGTAAAATAAGGAGACACAATGAAAGCACCTCATATGCACGCCTCATTTCTTTTTCTGTTTCATACTCCACAAAAGCGTAACGGCGTGAAGCACCCGTGACTGCAAATCAATTCCAACAAAATCAGTACTAAGAACAGATCTTCAAATAAACAGAAATTCAAAGAGAGATAGATTATCTCTCGATCTCATTAGTTTCTAATACTCTAATTGTCACAAAGTCACTGTTTGCACAAAGAAAACATTAAATTTAAGGCAATGCTAAGATCAAAAGTATGGATTTTGTTATCCGTTGTACGTTATATAGCAGGTTAACAAGATTCAATAGAAAAAAAAAAAAAAAAAACACACCAAAGAGGTGTAATCAACACAACAAAAAAAATTTTGAAGCAATTGTCTAAAAAAAAAAAAAAAAACCCAAAAAAAAGAACTAAATGTTGAACATGATTCAAGTAGTATGGCAAAAACCAAGTCGTCTTAATAATTCAACAAAGCCAACCTCACGCCAGAAATCAAAACGGACCTCAAGTCATCTTAATTTAAAAAAAAAAAAAAATAAGAAGATATTTTATAGCAATATAAGCAATCAGCCCCTCCAATAGATTCCACTACTCAGCAGGCAGAAAGAATGGGAAATGATGATTTATGGTTCTAACCTTTTTCGATTTTGTTTTAGCTTCTTTTTCTTTTTTTATCTTCTGTGCAGGTTAATGGAGTCAATCAAATTTGGAATGTGTCTGAATGATGCAGCGAAGCAGGATGAAATCAGGAATTTTATGAAAAGAGAAAATCATTGCATTTATTTCTTCTTGGAAACTAAGGTGAAAGAGCAAGTTCAACTTCAATCTGTTCTTCAATTGCACCGGCTTAGGGGTTTGCAGATAAATATCAGTACCATCAAAATAGTAGAATCTGGTGCTTCTGGAATAAAGGTACAGCTACCCTTCATTTGATGAATGCCACTAGCCAACTTATGCATTTCCAGGTTATCCTTCTTAGAAGCAACCATGAATTCTTTCTCACCATAATTTATGCTTCTAATACTCTCTCTGAAAGAGGTCATTTATGGTCTTCCGTCTTCACTTGTTAACATTTCTAGTCAGGTGGCGAATCATAACTGATGTCTGGCAGGGGATTTTAATATTGTGTTGTCTGCTCATGAGAAAATTGGGGGCCTCCAGTTGATGAAAACTGTCAGTGAATTTGAAACCTGTCTTAATTCTATTAATGTTTCAAATCTTCGTTGGACGGGTTTTAAAATACATGGTCTAACCGTAGATGCTCTAGTTCTAGAATTGCCTGTAAACTTGACAGGGTACTTGTAAATGACAGTTTGCTCTCCTCCTTCCCAGCTTCACAAGCATAGTTTGAGCCTCCTCGTATTTCGAACAATAGCCCAGCTGTTGTCACTATTAGTCCATATATTTCTTTTGGACCCAAGCCTTTCAAATTCTTTGAGATGTAGCCAAATCATAGTGACTTTTGGGAATATACCTGCTGCTATTCAGGGTTGTAGGACTGCTCTCGCTAGTATCCAGTCTAATCTTCAATCTGATCCTTACAGCCCTCAACTAGCAGTTGAGGAAAGAGATACCTCCAGTAGGTTAGGAGTTCTCTTCAAATAGAAAGAAAGCTCTTATAAGCAGAAATCCATAATTAATTAGCTCACTCTTGGTGATTCTAACACTGCATTTTTTCACAAATCAGTGAAGGCCACACCTAGACTCAGAAATCTGGATGATTCCATCATCACCAGTCCTGATGAGATCACAACAGCTTTTGTTTCTCATTTCTCTGGGTAACTTAATCTTTCTGACCTTATTCATGCTAGTCTCATTCTTGAGGAATTAACCTTTAAGAAGGTCTCCTCTGACCTTCAAAGGTAGCTCTCTTCCATTCCAACTGAGGAGGAGATTCTGGGTGCTATCAAATCTCATAAACCTTAGAAAGCCCCAGGTCCCGATGATTTCAGTTACGGTTTCTTCCTTGCTACTTGGGATATTATTAAAGTTTGTCTTATTCAGGCAGCACGTAGCTTCTTCTTCCAACCATCAATAATCAAAAGTATTTATAAGACTTACATTTGTCTGATTCCCAAGCATGACAGGGCTGACAATGTTACATCTTTTCACCCTATTTCTCTTACCAATCTCTTATACAAATTTATTGCAAAAATTATTCCTAATAGACTTAAATTGGTGATTGGTGATTTGGTGAGTATCAATCAAGCGGCATCTATCTCGGCAGGAATATCTCAGACAATAATATCCTTCTTTGTCATGAAATTGCTCGAGGTTTTGAGAGGCAACACCAATCTCCTGCTGTCCTTCTCAAGCTTGATATTCATAAAGCTTTTGATCCTCTCAGATGGGACCATATAACTCATCTTCTCTACAGAATGGACTTCATCATGATATCCAATCTCTATTTTCCTCCTGATGTCTTATTTTAATAGATGGGTTAAACTCTCAATAAGAGCACAAATTGAATATAAATCTCATTCTTTGCGGCTTTGAATCAGTTTTAGATGAATCACTCTCTCCCACATTTTTTTCAAAATTGGGGGGGGGGAGGGGATTTCTGGCTACAAGAACCCAGACTATAATCAAAATAAAGCTCCTTGTTAACCGGAAATCAATAATCAAGCCATATACACACTCGTGTAAGAATATGATCCAAAGCTTAGAACTTCAAGAAGAGCTGATTAAATATAGTACGACTAATAAAACTTCAAAGTAGCCAATTTTTTACATAATCTGTACTACAGTTAAAAATAAATAAAACAACGCAAGTTAAAAGTCACTCTCCATAAAGATAAAACCAATCCTAATGCAGTTTTAACCATCCGGAAAGAAGGGAGAATTACCAATATCTCTAACTAGTCGCATGTTCTTCACCTTTCCATACTTACTCATAGCCTGAAAGTATCAAAAACCACAAAGACAATAGAAGACCTTAAGAAAATAAAAATAAAAAAGAGGAACTTCATATCTAATTCAAGAAAAGAAGAGACATAAAAATAGGAAGAAGGGGAAGGAGGAGTTTCACCTTCCGGAGTGTTTCTTCGGTCGTGAGGTCTGAGAGGCGTCCAACAAACAAAGTGCAATAAGGGTCTCCAATAACCTTAGGATCCCCAAATGGGTCATCTGCAGAATCGAATTCTAGAAAGGTTCAGTGACCAAAACAAAGTCACAGAATAGTAGAAATCTTTGTCTTCATTCTTTTCTGGTGGCAAACTTACAGAGGCCAGCAGAAGAGCAGAGAAGAGCCCTGTAAACACCATTGTCGTGAGGGACAATATCAGTGCCGTCGATGCTTCCTGCTTGGATTGGATGGTAGCTGTCCGCGTAGAACACAGAGTTTATGTTGGTCCCACTCATCTTCTCTCTCTATTAGCGTCTACCATGGCAAAATCGGTTGAAGCCTAATTTTCATGGAGAGAGAGGACTTTCGACACCCTGAGCGCCATGAAGATTTCCCTTTTAAGAAATTATTTCAAAATTCAGGAATCTGCCTGGAATCCATGATTCGGATCGTCTCCAGCGCATAGTTATCTCCGAATTATTCACGAATTATTCTCTCGAATTGTCGCGAATTATTGTTCTAAACCAAATAATACGAATAATTCTTGCATTTTTTATCCATAAATAAATATCACAAATAATTCTTTCATATTCGACTTATACCAAATAATTCTTTACTTAAAAAAATTATTAATATCCTAATGGAGGACTTAATGTCTTACCTCCTATTCTCAAACAAAGTTTCCAAAAAAAAAAAAAAAAAACTTAATGTCATAACTATTTACATCTTTTTCAATCTAAGACTAATTATAAATTTAAAAATCACGTTATAATATAAAACAGATCATTAATTTCATTTTTTTTTTCAATGTAAGATTAAATATGAGTATGAAAATCAAATCATAATATAAAACAAATCATTAATTTCATTTGACAACATGAAATTAAATATGAGTATAAAAATCATACCATAATACAAAGTAAATCATCACTTTTGTGTGCTTTTTCAATCGGGATTAAATATGAATCTAAAAATAAATATTATAATAACCATGAGAAAGTAATTAACGAATATAGAAAAGAGATGGATTTCATGAGGATGATTGGATGAATTTATGAAAATGTTTGATTTTATGAACATCAGCTCTACTAGATTAGTATTGCAATCATAATAAAATCTAGAAAAAAATTCATCTACACCCCATCAAAGATTGTTAACATCATCTACACCCGTAAGAATGCAGAAACATCACCTAGGTCCACTTAACTGACGGAAATCATTAAAATTGTTGAAATACAGTTTTACCTTTCATTTTTATATTTTATCTTTTTAATTTTAAAAAACTTAAAAGATTTATTCCAAACAGCCTTTTCTCCGGCGACGTGAAGATTTTTCCGATAATGTGAGCTTGAAACAAAATCTGGATATGCTTACACTCCATTGTTTCCACAATATCGCGTCGACAACTGCGGAACCCATTACAGTATCAATATCGAATCCAGCAAGAATTCGTGACATGATGAAGAGGAATTCTTCTCCAACGCGCTTGCCATACCCAACTAAACAAATCCTTCGTTTCATCAAATTTAGAAACCCTAGATCGAGATGGATCAGAGGAGCAATCTATTGAAGGAAAATGAGAAATAAATAAAGGAACAGTACAAAAAATTCGAAACTGATGGAGATGATGATAGTGGAAGCAATGGAGATTACAGCTAGGTCGAGATTTCCCAAATGTCCTGCAAATGCTTGAATTATTAGAGTCATGGCGTACAAGGCTACACGACTGAAAATAACAGGACCTGCGATCTGCCATATCTTCTTCGATTCCATCCATATCCTTTGAATCACAGATCCTTCGCTTCCCTCTTCTAACAGGGGAACCTCAACTTCCATCATTCTCTCGCTCTCTCTGTGTCTCTAGGGCTCCGGTTTTTCTGCTTCCAACCCTCGTTAATAATCAAAGAACTATCAAAAAAATTGCTAGCTGGGTGGAACAGGTCCCACGAATTCGAGTGATTCTCATAATTGCTACCATTTTTCTTCCTCAAAAGGAACACAAATTTCCATGATTGAAGGTTCAACTGTAAATTTAATCAGAGCGTATTCGTCTCTCTCTCTCTCTCTCTCTCTCTCTCTCTCTCTCTCTCTGTATATATTTCAGTCGATGAAGAACAAAAATAAATTTAAAAATTATTTATTAATATGCTTTCATCCACAACCATTATCAGCTTCTGCCATATGAATCTTGACTATATTGGAGAAGAGCAGAAGAGGAAAGAAGAAGAGGAAAGGAAGAAGAAGAAGAAGGGTAAAATGGTATTTTATCTTTACTCTAAGGGCAATATTGTCCATGAAAAATTTTATTTCAGTTGACGTCAGCATCTAACGGGAATTAACTGACGGAATGGACTTCTTTGATTACCACAGCCAAAGTTTTGGGACCTAAATGATGTTTTTGCAAACTTGTGGGTATGGATGATGTTAACAATCTTTGATGGGGTGTAGATGAAATTTTTTCTAAAATCTAATAATCCACATTATATATTGTAATGAAATCTAACAAATCCACCGTTATACACACATACTCATCTATTATGTATTATTTTGTTATTTATAAATTAAATATTATTCTAATGTCACTTATATATTATACAGATGTAATAATGGATTGATAAGAGTACCAAATATTAAAAATTAATATCCAAATTTTTTTTAGACAAAGAATAATTCCCGAACCAAATCGAATTCGAATTTTATTTTAAGTCCGCTTTTTTGATCGCATCTTTGACCAAATTCTTAAATTATTGAAGCGACTCATTCCGAATTATTCTCCTTCCGAATAATTCTCGAATCCGAATTAAATAATTATGCTCTAGCTCGTACATCCAGTTGCCGCTAGATGAGCGACAGCTGGATGGTCTTACATCCTACAGTTACAGAGGGTTGAGTGTAAATAGTCTTGGTTATGTCAAAACACAACAGATCTTCCATGCTTATCAAAAACCTAAATCAGCAAAACATATTTCAAAACGATAAAGCTCTCAAGCTCCCTGGAGCA
Organism: Protea cynaroides; assembly: GCA_028583415.1. Lineage (NCBI taxonomy): Eukaryota > Viridiplantae > Streptophyta > Magnoliopsida > Proteales > Proteaceae > Protea > Protea cynaroides. Next base: position 21,899,587 of record CM053270.1, read on the forward strand.
AGAGGCGAGCCACAGCTATGTAAGAAGAAGAAGAAAAGAAGGTCACTGCTCTTTGCCAACTGTGTATCATATATTTAGATTCCTTATATTGTTCTGAATCCCGTCGTCTACCTATCGCTGTTCATTGTGGTACCTCTCCCCACCTTACCAAATGTGACAAATTTAGTTGCGTGTTTCGCTAGAGCTCGAACTGGAGATAGAAGGGAAATCCATGGATAAAATTTCATGAAATTAAATTATCACTTTCAAATCACAGAGGTACAGAACAAAAAAATGAAAATTCGTCATCTTATACCATGCCCACAGAAAAAGAAGGAATTAAAAAAAAATGAAGATGTATATACCAAAACATTCACAAAGCATGATAGCCATTGCTGCAATCTAAAGTTTTATTACGATCTACTACGCTATTACAAACTCTAAAAACTATATCATATTCCAAAAGAGCTGGGCTTCATCTACATCTTCACCTCTTACCAAATATCACAATAAAATATTACAAAAACTAATACCTAACCTAATATTACAGAATCTAATTTGAGAACAGATTCTCCTAAGTCTACTTCTCACCTTCATAATTTATATATAATTACAAAAGACGATTAAAATAACCCCTGAACATTCTCTGCTTCGCCTTACTCTGAAACCCTTCTTCTTCTTCTTCGTATTGGGGAGTATCTCTTGATTTCTCTTTTTCTTTTTTCCTTTATTTCCTCCACTCTGCAATTAGTGTCTCCGATTGTCTGCGTCACTGTGGTACTATAGGGATAGAGGAGAAGAAAAAGAGGTGGTTGAAGCTTGGGGATGAGGAAGACGACAATGGGATTTTTTTTGAGAGGTTGAGGTAGGTTTCGCACCGACTTTCCCTTCCCTTTCGATTACATATTTAGGTTTTTGAATAGAAGATCTGGTGTGTTTTGGCACAACCAAGACTATTTACACCAAACCCTTTCTAATTGTACGATGTAAGGCCATCCAGCTGTCACTCATTGAGCGGCTACTGGATGTTATCCAACTCTATTACGAGTTGGAAACGATCTGAATCCTGGAGTCCAATCCAGTTCTGAATTCTAGCTCTAATTCTAGGATCTGAATCGTCTCCTATGCGTACGGGCATAGGAGACGCGGCGGAGACCGTTGGATGGCCGCCACATGGATAGGCGGTCATCCAACGGTCTTAATTAAAGATGTGAATTAGGATTTAGGGTGAGACGATTCACAAATTCCAGAAATCCAAATCGTCGTCTTCTTCCCTTTTCTTCTGATCTTCATCTTCTCTCATCCATAAATTTGTGATCTTTATTTAATATAATGTGGATGTCAACCATCAGCTGCAAATTACCTAAACAAAAAGCTTCTTCATGATGCTTGGACATGGATCCCCACCGAAGACCTCATGAGCTATAGTTAGAAAGGATTTAAAACAGCTTGAAAAGCCCCTTGAAACAAAGTGGTCAGTATTTAGTATTAAAGTATATGGGTTTTTTAATTAGAAAAAAATTCCCATAAACCCATTTCACTGTATATGGGAATCTGGCCATCAAATTTGTATTTAGTTTTTTACAGAATCAATCTTCAGACCATATATGACACTTGACTAGGATGTCCTCGTCATCTCATCTGTTTTGCTGCGAGTTACTAATTTTCTCCTAATAATTTATGTGTTTTCTTGAATCCTCTTATCTGGCTTTGATCGTTGATAGTTATTGAGTTAGTTTGGTTTTATCTTTTTTCCTGGATCAACAAACCAGAAAGCTTAGATGACGATGCAAGGGGCAATTCGGATTTCTAGAATGAGGGTGAGAGATGATGAAGATTAGAAAATGAGGGTGAGAGAATGTGCCTCTCTAACGATTAGAGAAGATGAAGATTATAGGATGCACGATGTAAGGTGCTGGGTCTTACTGTCGCCGGTGATTAGAGAATGAGGGTGACAGAGGATGAAGATGAGAAGAGAAGGGAAGAAGAAGATGATGCAGAGACGATTCACAAGTTCCAGAATCATGAATCGTCTAGTGCGTCACCGTAAACCTAACTTACATCTTTGATTAAGACCGTTGGATGCCCGCCGATCCACGTGGCCCGATCCATGTGGCAGCCATCCAATGGTCTCTGCCATGTATCCTATGCCCGTAGGCATAAGAGACGATTCGGATTAAACAATCACAACACAGCCTGCACAGACTCCAATTGCCCAACAACCTTCTTCTCTCTCCCACTCCGCAACAGTCCTTGAGGTTCTCCTCTCTCACCGCAACAGCCTTAGAAGTTCTCTCTCACCGTGAACACCTTCCTTTCTCGCACTCTACATGTCACACCCTAATTCTGGTCTAACCATAATGGTGTAATGAACCGCCAATAAACCAACGGTTCACCCAAGATCTCGTATAGGTCATACCCACCATATCAAACCAAACACACATTCCACATTAATAATCAGAGGTAATAAACAAATAAGCGGAAGTCTTACAGATAATGAACTGAGAGTCTAACAGTGATAAATAAGTATTTAATCCAATTATCTCCAAACCACAAGACATAAAAATAAATAATCAATTACATATATGATGTTTAAATTATAACTAAACTTAAGCAAAAACACATTGGTTGCACTCGCATGATGAATCATGCGCATCTTCTTCAGCTTCTACGTCCATCGCAGCAACGTGTCCATACGTTGGAGCATTCATATATTCTTCAACGGTAGGACCTGCATCATCAACTAAAAATATTCGACGTCAAAAGTGTAAGACCCGTATCGAACTAACCTGGTCTTACCACCTTGAACCAGGTCTACCCATCATGGTCGAACCAAACGGATCAAGTGCGTGAAGGAGATCACGATCCCAGGTATTAAACAGACCAAAAAACACTAAAAATAGGGGGAGGGTCGCATACCCAGCAAGGGAGGGTCGAAACCCCCCAGTATAAAAGTCAGACCCCAGTTTTATACCGGGGGTCGAACATTTTAAGAACCAGGGGTCGACGGGATCTCCGACCCCCCATCGACCCCCGGTAATCAGTAAAAACAGCACGAACCGAAAATTAGGAAAGTTTCCTAATTTCAATGGGATTCCTTCCTAATCTCAATGGGACTTATTTTGGGAGTTTCTACTCTATAAATAGGACGTCCCTAAGCCTTTTTCACTCCTTTTAGAACTCTAATTGGATTGAGAGAAAGAGAAGAGAAGGAGAAGAGAAAGAGAAGAGAAGGAAAGTGGAGAAGAAGATTAAAGAGAAGGCTTCAGAGAAACAAACCTAATTCTCAGGTATGGATACTATCCCCATGAAATTCTACAGACCTTAGGATAGATAGAGAAGAGGGAATGATCTAGGAGAAACCCAAATCATCCACCCATGGTTAGGTTTTCATGAAAAATCATGGGGAAAATCATGAAAGCTATCTAGGTGAATGAACCACGGTTCTAGGCCATAAAACATGTGTGGAATGGATTGTAGAAGCAAGTCATAGGACCCTAAACACGAAGAATGGACTGTAGGAGGAAAAATTGACTAAACCCACAGGGGATCGCACGGGGGGTCGATGGCCAATCGACCCTACCAGACCCTGATCATCGACCCCCAGTGTTCGGGAAGTCCATAATAGGGGTGGTCGCACCCAGGGTCGATGAAACCTCCGACCCTAGCATCGACCCCCAGTTAACAACATGCTTTTAAAAATCAGAATTAATTCTAATTAAATTCTATCGACTTGGTTAGGTCTTCTAGTGATATAATATCGATATATAGTTGATTCTTAAAGCTTGAAAGATGATCTACGATCAAGTAAAGGTGAGGGAACAAGACCTAAACTAATTGGTTAATAATAAACTGTTTTTATTCTTGAGTCCAATGCCATGAATGATTTTATGCGTGTATGTTTGTTATGTGCATTCAACATGCCATCCAATATTTCTATTATTTTTGTTCATGCATATTTATTTATTGTTTATGATAATGATGATGATGATGATGATAGGAATATGCATGTGGATGTATGTGTGTGGTTGGTGTACTTGATGCGAGCGAGTATCAGGGGGAGGTGTCATAGGCGGGGCCTCAGCACTCTAGCTCTATCTTTAACTTAAGTTTTGTCCACTGACATCGTCGTATCGCCATTACCTTAGCAGAACTATTACGTCATAGGGTATGAGGGGAGGTGGTCTCGGACCGTGTAGTCTCTGACTCTGCCGGGGGGCCTTAGCCCTATCTCTATGGACGTATTGAGGGATGCTGGGGTGAGGCCTTGGATACACTGATTGGCATTAGGATTGGTTAGTTGCGAGCCCAGTTTGCGAGCCCTCGCCAGTAGGGGCTTACGTGTTGGTATGGGCAACGGGTACAACAATAAACGTGACCTTTGTGTGTACATTATCCATGGTTGGGTGCATGTGAGTCGGCAATAAACGTTACCTTTGGGCGGCTTCACACACTTGTGTATAGAGGTGCGGCGTCAATAAATGTGATCTTTGGCCACCTATCATTTCTATAGCACATTGCAAACTTATTTACCAGACCAAAGATATGAATTGAATGCATGCATATGTTTGTTGCATTGTTTTGTTTGCTCACTGAGCCATGATGTGTGCTCACCCTCTCGACGTCGAATATTTTTCGTTGATGATATGGTACCACAGTTGCAGATTATATAAATGATTCGGTGTAAGTTCGTGTTGCTGCAATGGAGGCTGAAGACTTAGAGGATACGCATGACCCCTCATGCGAGTGCAACTCATGCGTGTTCTATTAGAATTTTATTTGGATTTATAAAAGATGTAATTGATATTTTATTTATTTATGTCTCAGTTGATACAACAATAATTTGATATTTTTAATTATGATTATTATATTTTGAAAGTTCATTTACTATAAGACTTCCGCTATTGTGTATTTATTCTGATTATGGTTGTGGATGTGCATGATTTTATTTTTAATGGATACTGCCTATTAGAGATCCTGGTTAAACTGTTGGTTTATAGTGGTTCATCACACCGTTTTGAATGGTGTAGAAATGGGGTGTGACAGAAAGGATGAGCACACATCACGGCTCAGTGAACGAACAAAACAATGCAACAAACATATGCATGCATTCAATTCATATCTTTAGTCTGGTTTATAAGTTTGCAATATGCTATAGAAAGGTTTGGTGGCCGCCGCACCTCTATACACGAGCGTGTGAATCCTCCCAATGGATCAAACACCTTTGTCGTCCCACATGCACCCACCATGGAATAGAGATAGAGCTAAAGTGTCCCGATCAAACACTGCCAACACTTCCCCTGATGCCTTATTCATACCAACACGTAAGCCCCTATTGGCGAGGGCTTACAAACTGGGCTCGCAACTAATCAATCCTAATGCCAAACAGTGTATCCAAGGCCTCATCCCAGCATCCCTCAATATGTCCATAGAGATAGAGCTAAGGCCCCCCGGCAGATTCAAAGACTACATGGTCCGAGACTACCTCCCCTGATGCCCTACGACGTAATAGTTTTGCTAAGATAATGACGATTCGACTATGTTAGTGGGCAAAACTTGAGTAGAGATAGAGCTAGAGTCTGGTGACAAGGTCGAAGACCACCATGCCACGTCCTCCCCCTGATGCTCCACTCGCATCCAACACACAAACCACACACATACATTCACATGCTTATTCCTATCATCATCATCATCATCATGTTATAAATAAATAGAATTAAATATGCATGAACAGTAATAGTAGAAATATTGGATGACATGTGAGATGCATATTACAAGCATACACGCATAGAATCAATCATGGCATTGGACTTAATAAAAATAAACAGTTTGTTATTATCTAATTAGTTTAGGTCTTGTTCCCTCACCTGTTAGCAATACTCGATGTCCTTCCAAGCCTTGAAATTCTCTTTGAATTGATTTAACAACCTAAAAGTTATATAAATTTAAGTTAGGGTTCATATGTGACATGTTACAGTAGTCGGAAATCAAAACAGAGCACTGATAGGCGTCTAGTTGGTCCTATGGTCTCATGCTGTATCGACCTTACTGCCTACTGTCGATACCCTACGGTCGCATATGGTGCGACTGTAGGTGCGACCATATGATTTCTGAAATCTTCCCGAATGCCTATGGTCGATCCTCTGGTCATAGTGGTCATGCTATGGTCGACCGTAGCTGCGACCTTGAGATTTTTGGTCACAGTCTACATGAAATTCGAGAGTTTCCTGGGTCAATTCTTCTGATCTTTAATGGGGTTTATTCTAAAGTTATCCTATGACCATCATTAGTAGTTTCTTATCAACCCTAATCATCAAATTCATTTCTCATGGTTCTGTCACACCCCAATTCCGCACTATTCAGAACAGTGTAATGAACCGCTAATAAGCCAACGGTTCAATCAGGATCTCAAATAGGCTATGTCTGTTTGCTTAAACCATACACATCCACAACCATAATTAGAATAAATACATAATAGCGGAAGTTTTAATATTAAATGAACTGAGAATCTAAATGTGATAATCATAAATAAAATATCCAATTATGGTGTATCAACCGAGACATAAGTAAATAAAATATCAAATTACATTTCCTTAATGGTTCAAATAAAAATCTAATCGAAAATGCATGAGTTGCACTCGCATGATGAGTCATGCGTCTCCACTATATCTTTAGTATCCATTGCAGCAACGTGCCCGTATGCGGGAGCATTCATATAATCTTCCACAGTCATACCTGCATCATCAACTAAAAATATTCGAATTCGAAAAGGGTGAGCACATATCACGACTCAGTGAGCAAACATAACAATGCAACAAACATATGCATGCATTCAATTCATATCTGTGGTCTGGTATATAAGTTTGCAATGTGCTATAGAAAGGTTTGGAGGTCGCCGCACCTCTATAGAGGAGTGTGTGGAACTGCTCAACGGATCAAACACCATTGCCGCCCCTACATGCACCCACCATGGGATAGAGATAGAGCTAAAGTGCTTAGGACCGCACCGTATCACACTTCTCCTGATGCTCTACCCATACCAACACGTAAGCCCCTATTGGCGAGGGCTTGCAAACTGGGCTCCCAACTAACCAATCCTAATGTCAAATAGTGTATCCAATGCCTCATCCCAGCATCCCTCAATACGTCCATAGAGATAGAGCTAAGGCCTCCCGACAGAGTCAAAGACTACACGGTCCGAGACCACCTCCCCTGATGTCCTACGACGTAATAGTTTGGCTAAGGTAATGGCGATACGACGATGTCAGTGGACAAGACTTGAGTAGAGATAGGGTTAAAGTGCTTAGGACCGCACCGCATTACACTTCCCCTGATGCCCCATTTGCATCAAGTACACTAACCACACACAAACATTCACATGCCTATTCCTAGCATCATCATCAACATATGTTGTAAATAAACAGAATTAAATATGCATGAACAGTAATAACAAGAATAGTAGATGACATGTGATATGCACATTACAATCATACAATCATAGAATCATACATGGGATTGGACTCAATAAATAAAAACGGTTTATTATTAGCCAATTAGTTTAGGTCTTGTTCCCTCACCTTTGCTTGAGTGTAGATCTTCTTTCAAGCTTTAAGAATCACCTTTATATCAATAGGAAAACCTAACAAGTCGATAGATTTTAATTAGAATTCATTCCGACAGTTTTAAGCTTGCTGTAAAGCTAGGGTCGCAGAATGGGTCGCAGGTAACTAAGACCCCAGGGTATAGGGTCGATCATAGGGTTGGTTATCCATCGACCCTAGGTGCGACCATAGCTTCCCTGGACTCCCCGAGAGCTAGGGGTGGATCCTGTGGTCTGATAGGGTCGGTTATTAGTCGACCCTAAGTACAACCAGATGTAATTTGAGTCGACTTTTCATCCTACAGTCCACTCTTTCGTGTTTGGATCCTTTGGCTTACTTTCATGATCCATTCTATGATTGTTCTATGGCTTAAACTCCAAGTTACTTCCTTTACTTTGTTTACCATGATTCCCTCCATGGATTCCATTGAAATCTTCTCATGGATGGATGATTTGGGTTTCTCCTAGATCTAGGGTCTTACACATTTTATGGAGAATGCTTTCATACCTTAGTCTTGCTGAATTCAGAGATTCCTCTGGAACTCTTCTCCTTAGCCTTCTTCTCCAACTTTCCTTCTCTTCCTTCTCTTCTCTTCTCTCACTTTCAATTAGGGTTTCAAAAGGAGTAAAAGAGCCTAAGGGACGTCCTATTTATAGAGAAAAATATCCCAAAATACGTCCCAACGAGTTTAAGAAAGGTTCCCTTTGAATTAGGAAAGTTTCCTAATTTTTGGTTTATGTCAGTTTGCCTAGGGTCGATCCTAGGGTCGCAGAATCCGTCGACCCTAGCGTCTCAAGTCATCCGACCCTAGGACTCAAAAGTCATGGGTTGGACCCTGCTGAGGTGGGGTCGACCCTACCTGTTTAGGCATGCGACCCTACCCTCCATTTTACTATTTTTGGGTCAATTTCATACCTGATTTTGTGATTTCCTTCACGCACTTGGTCCGTGTGGCTCGACCATGATAGGTAGACCTGGTACAAGGTGGTAAGACCGGTTAGTTCGGTACGGGTCTTACAGGTTCTCCTTGGGATTTTCTCAAGGAAATCACATAGATCATAATAGGTTGATATTGTCTATCTTTCATAGAAGTCTTATACTTAGAGTTTACATCTCCAGAGATTCGTTCCATACCTTTGCCTGTGATAGAGAGCCAATCTCTTTTCAGTAAATTCTTCTTCTTAGATTTTTCTTCTTCTCCTTCTCTTCCTTCTCTTTCTCTAGGGTTTATTAATGTTCTAAAAGAGTGAAAAATGGCTGAGGGACATCCTTTATATAGAGGAAAATTCTTCATATATAGTCCTCTTTCAATTATCCCTTAGTTTAGGAAAATTTCCAAAACTCGGAGTCTGATCTGGGTTCTCACGGTCGATCATACGGTCGCATAAACCGTCGACCGTAGGGTCGAAATCATCTGTCACACCCCAATTCCGCACACTTCAGAATGGTGTGATGAACCGCTAGCAAACCAACGGTTCAACCAAGATCTTGTACAGATGGTATCCGGCTGATCTAAACCTCATACAACCACATTCATAATCAGAGTAAATACACAATATCGGAAGTCTTATAGTAAAATGAACTGAGAACCTACTGTGATATTAATATTTAAATAGCAAATTATTCTGTATCAACTGAGACATAAATAAATATCAAATACATGTCCTTAATAAATCCAAATAAATAAATCTAGAATAAAAAAAACATCTAATCGAATACACATGAGTTGCACTCGCAAGAGGAGTCATGTGTATCCAATGCATCTTCCACTTCCATCGCCGCCACGTTTCCATACACTGGAGCATTTATATAATCTTCGACGGTAATACCTGCATCATCAACTAAAAATATTCGACGTCGAGGGGTGAGCACACATCATGGCTCAGTGAGCAAACAAAACAATACAACAATACATATGCATGAAGTCAAATCATATCTTTGGTCCGGTTTAAAGTTTGCAATGTGCTATAGAAAGGATAGGTGGTCGCCGCACCTCTATACACGAGTATATGGAAACGCCCAATGAAAACGGCACCGTCGCCCCACATGCACCCAGAATGGCACAATATACACCCCATGAAAAACGGTCATGGCTGTACCGGTTTGATACCATACCAACAAATAAACCCCTGCTGGCTAGGGTTGCAAACTGGGCTCGCAACTAACCAATCCTAATGCCAAACAGTGTATCCAAGGCCTCACCCCAGCATCCCTTAGAACATCCATAGAGATAGAGCTAAGGCCCCCCGATAGAGTCAGAGACTACAAGGACCGAGACCACCTCCCCTGATACTCTACGACATAATAGTTCTGCTAAGGTAATGACGATATGACGACGTCAGTGGACATGACTTGAATAGACTATGGCACAATATACCCCGATGAAAACGGCATCGAAGTACCGATTGATACCATCCCTACCCGCACCATATACACTGGCCAAACACAAACATTCACATGCCTATTCCTATCATCATCATCATCATGTAATAAACAATAAAGTAATATGCATGAACAAATAATAGAAATATTGGATGAAATGTTGAATGCACATACAAACATACATGTAAGAACCATGTTCTAAAACCGGGTCTAAACCATGGTTTTATGTGATGACAGGTATTCCTATTATAACCGGACCAGAGGGCGAAGGGTGACGAACCACTCAAAGTTCAGGTAAGAAAAACTGTAAAAATTGCTTAAAACCTCATACCGGTCTCACCATACCGTTGCGAAGACAAGTGCAACCGGTATGAGCATAAAAATGCCCATATGCCATACCGGCTTCACCATACCGCAGGCACTATGGTGCAACCGATATAGTGCCAGTGGTATGGTATACCGGTTGCACCATACCGGTGGCAGGGACTCCAACCGGTATGTGCAACCGGTATCCCTTAGACAGACTCCGGAAGGTCTGTCTCTCAGAATGGAAACTCGAAAAGTTTCCATTCCGAGGAGAAACCTTCCTTGCACGGTCTCCCTCTATTAATAGAGAAGGAGACATTCCATTTCTCCTTCTCAAACATTCTCACCGTCTGGAGAAGATCTAAGAAGGAGCAAGGAAGGAGGTAGCCCCGCCCAGGAAGGAAGAGCACACCGCCAACCGACAACGCCGGTAAGTGCTCTATATTGTTAAGTTTTATTAAGAGGTCGGATCGAAGCCGCGAAGCGGCGCAAAGATCCAAAAAGGAGAATGGCTCCCCTTTGTTCACCCTCTTTCGAATCTAACTCGGGTTCATACGGCAATGTAGCCGAGATTCGAAGGCCAATAGAGGGTTTATACTTAGAAAAGTAGGGGAAATCCTATAGAAACCTAACGGTTAGCCGAAAGGAGGAGAGATCCGAGATCTCGCTCTCGGATCCAAACCGCAGGGTATACCTGGATGGACTATGAGTCCGAAGTGGTATGGCCTTGCGGTATATACCGCAGCACATACTGGGTCTCACTCAGTGAGATCTGAGTGAGACCGGTAAGTGCAACCGGTATATACCGGTTGCACATACCGGTTGCAGTATGTGCAATCGGTTTGGTGCAGCCGGTATGTATACCGGCTGCACCATACCGGCCTCACTAGACTGAGACCCGTATGTGCAGCCGGTATGAGTTTCCGAACCTGGTTTGCTTGGCCAGACCTGGTTCCGACACTGAAACTCTAAGGAATGAATTCTAACCTAATGTTATGATCATGTAGGACCTGTAGACGCTGTGAGTAAACTCTCGACGCAATCGAATCGGTATCACGCGTCGGGTAAGGAACAAGACCCTAAACCTAAATAACTACAACATAAACCTTGTGATATAATTCATTATTGTGAATATTCATTGCTTGATGTTTGTGCATCTCACATGCCATGTAGTTGTGCTTTTAATTATTATATCTTGATGCATTTCATATGCTAGGATTGTTGTATGTTTAGGCATGTGTATGTTTTTCGTTAGTGTGTGGAATGTGAAGGGGATGTGCCCTGGATATATCCACAGCTAACACCTTTTCTCGTAACGTCTTTATCCTAGCAAACTCAGTGCGAATAGGGTATCGGGGGAGGGACGTGGGATGGTGGTTCTTCCCGCCCACCGGACTCGAGCCCTATCTCTATGTCGTAGGGAGTAGTCTTTGGGGGTAGGGTCGTATAGCCTTTACCTTAGCTGACTTGTTATGACTAGGGTATCGGTGGGAGGGACGTGGGATTGTGGTTCTTCTCGCCCGCGGACTCGAGCCCTATCTCTAGGTCATAGGGGGCCGTGCTGGGGGGAGGTTATTGATACTGTATTGACATCTAGGATTGGTTAGAAACGGAACCCACTTGCAAGCCCTTGCCAATAGGGGTTTAGGTATTGGTACGGTATGGGGTATCAGGGGGAGGACGTGGGATTGTGGTTCTTCCTGCCCGCCAGACTCGAGTCCTATCTCCATACCGGAGTGAGTGATGTGGGGCAACAGCAGTAGTGTGGTAGGCGCCGACCCGTTGGTTGTGCTCACACTCGTGCATGGAGGTGCGTGTGGCTGCCAAACCTTACCATAGCACATTTGCAAGTTATACCTGGCCCAAATTATAATGTTATCTCATGCATATTGTACTGTTGCATTGGTTTTGTACTTACTGAGCTATGTTGTGAGCTCATCAGATATATCTATATTCTTTTCAGATTTGGATGCAGGATACACTGTTAACGACTTCGTGACTTCTCCCGCTTATGGTACGGTTGCTGCCATGGATACCCAAACAGAAAAGGACGAGCATGATGTGTCATGCGAGTGCTCGTTCTGTGTCTACTCACAGTGACTTGGGATTATTTTCTGTTAATTCTTGTAATAAATATTATTTAAATTTGATGGATGATGGAATAACTTGGATATTTATTTAAATTACGATTTAGTTCTCGGCTCATGTATTATTTCCGCTGCTATGTATTATTTCTCTGATTATGTTAGATGGCTTGGGAATGATTGGTTGACACGGTCTATTGAGATCCTGGTGTAAACCGTAGCTTAGAGTCGGTTCACTCACACTTCTGGTTCATCCGGAATTGGGGTGTGACAACTTGGTATCAGAGCTCTAGGCTCTGTCCAGCTAATCATTCTGCATCTAACTGTGTCCAATGAGCTGAGTTAGGAAAAATTAAAAAATTTAATAAAAACACACCATAAGTTTGCTTGTTGCTTGAGACTTAAGAAAGATGCATAACATATTATTAATTAAAGAAAAAATTTTAAGCACTGATGTGTTGAACAAAACCAACTAACTCTTCGACAATGAGAACATAACAAACACTGAAGAATTTAAAGAAAACAAATTAATCATTTCATAAATTTTTCTTCAAGTACAAGTGAACTACAGAGTACAGTCCACAGGTCGGACAGTTACTCTAATAACAAAATAAAAATACATGAGAATCAAATAAAAACTAATCTGCCTAGGGTGGTGTAGCAGGTCGGGATGGTACCGGGTCTGTAATATCATAGTCCCGCTCGTACACCTCTCTGAGCCAATGAACCTGGTCCTGTGTGACCCGTAGGCTACGAGCTAAACCCCCCAACTCTTGACCCATATCACGCTGAGCATCCATGAGTCCTCTCTGGGTCTCTAGGATGTCTCTCTGTGTACTAAGGAGGACTCTCTGAGAATCTCTGACCTCTGCAATCATACTCATCATAGGGTCTGAAGGGGGATGGGATGGTCCAGCAACTGAAGAAGGTCTAGAAGACCTAGCAACTGGAGAAGGTCTGGATGACCTAGCAACTGGAGAAGGCCTAGATGAACTAGCCACTGGAGAAGGCCTAGAAGGTCCTGCAACTGGAGAATGTGGGGGTGTATGTGCTGGGATGTCCTCCATTTGTGCATCTCCATCATCTCCCCTCTCGGCTGCCTCTGCTGCTGCAGCTGCTGCTATCGCTAGGGATGCATGGTTCTTGGGTAGAAGGGGACGAGCCTGTAACTCCTCCTCGTTGAGCTCCAGATCATCCATCTGCATCTTATAGATAGCCTCAGCATCTATATCAGAACACATAGAGAGCTCTACAGCCGCCTCACCTTGCATGTCTACTCCAAGTCGCTGTAACAGGGCTGTAACCAACCTACCATATGGGAGATTTCCCAACACACCTGGCGTGGCTGCGTAGATCATAATCCGCATAATCAAGTAGGGCAAGCAAAGTCGTTTCCGAGTAGCCACACAGTAGGTGACGTACTGTGTCAACTGAGATACCTCTCCATAATGCCCACTCTGGGGCACAATGTTATGCTGGATAATTCTGCAGTACAGGCGAGGTAAGGGACGTAGGTTGGAAGCAGACATGACCTTACCTGGTAATAAAATTTGAGCGGCCGTAGCTGCTCGTTCATCCTCAGTGAGATACCCCTTGGCTCTGGGCGGACAGTAAATGAGATCCCCATCATCAGGAATCTCCAGAAGGGCTGCTAGTTCGGCAACGTTGAAGGAGATCATCACCCCTTTCACGTAGCTAGTAATGCGAATAATTCTGGCCTGTTCCCAATCCGCCGGGTCACCTTCTACCTCCAAGTTGGTGAAAAATAATTTCACCAGGTTAGGACGAGTCGTCTCCCTATACTGAATAAGGGGTAACCAACCCACAATCCCAAATGCGGACTCCACATCGAAGCGGTGAAGGTGCTCCAAGTTGACAAAACGTCCTGCTTCGATATGTTTATCCCGAAACCATGTAAGACGGGAAGCAGCCGCCTCCGATCGAAAATACCTCTCGTCGTAGAAGACTGGGTGTGGCCTGTACATACCAGGCATATTAAAGCGTTTCCTTGCTCCACGACGGTCAGACATGGTGTATCTGTTAAACAAGAAACCATTGTCAGTTAGAGACAAGTATGGAAAGTGGTGAAAAATCCTAACAACCTATCAAGACTCTACAACCAAGTCTACTAGTTCGGTCCCCCATGGGAATTGAGGTGGTGTTAGAAGAATATATGGTCCTTGTCCAGTACATATCGAAGGACGAGAAATGGAAGCCAAACTAGTCCAGCTGGAGATGTCAGATTTTGATGTGATACTGGGAATGGACTGGTTATCTCAACATTCGGCAAACCTGCTATCTTCCGAAAAGAAGTTGACATTCAAAGACAAGGAAGGAGCTGAGTTTAACTTTAAAGGGGCTAAGTTGCCCAGGAAGAGAAAGCTCATACTCTCAGCTTTAAAAGCAAAGAAGTGTCTAGAGAAAGGGGGAGTTGGATATCTTGTATCTGTGGTGGATGTGACCGCCGACCTGCCAAAAATGGATGACATCGACGTAGTACGGGAGTTTCCTGATGTATTTCCTGAAGACCTACCCGGATTGCCACCAGACAGGGCTACTGAGTTTGTGATAGACCTACTACCAGGGGTGGCACCGATATCTAAAGCACCGTACAGGATGGCTCCTACTGAGCTGAAAGAATTAAAATCTCAGCTACAAGAACTGCTAGACAAGGGCTTTATAAGGCCTAGTATCTCACCTTGGGGAGCACCTGTGCTATTTGTCAAGAAAAATGATGGTAGTGTACGTCTCTGTATGGACTACCGCGAGTTGAACAAGCTCACTATCAAGAACAGGTACCCACTACCAAGGATAGATGATTTGTTCGATCAATTACAAGGTTCAAGTGTATTCTCGAAGATTGATTTGAGATCAGGGTATCATCAGCTCAAGATTAAGGAAGCAGACATCCCCAAAACAGCTTTCAGGACACGTTATGGACACTATGAGTTCCTAGTGATGTCCTTTGGGTTGACTAATGCACCTGCATCCTTTATGGAGTTAATGAAACGGGTATTCTATGACATGTTGGATACGTCGGTTATCGTGTTCATCGATGATATCTTAGTATACTCTAAGGATCAGGAGACGCATGCAGTGCATCTAAGGGCAGCATTACAAAGACTGAGAAGAGAGAAGTTATATGCAAAATTCAAGAAATGTGAATTTTGGTTAAAGGAAGTGGCCTTCCTTGGTCACGTAGTGTCGGCTGAAGGAATTAAGGCAGACCCCAGTAAAATCTCAGCCATCGTAGGGTGGGAAACGCCGAAGACTGTGGCTGAAATTCGTAGTTTCCTGGGCTTAGCAGGATACTACAGAAGATTTGTGGAAAACTATTCCAAGATTGCCGTTCCACTCACAAGATTGACCAAAAAGGGGGAGAAGTTCATATGGTCCGATGAATGTGAGAAATGTTTCCAGACATTGAAGTCAAGACTGGTATCAGCACCTGTATTGACTATTCCAACCCCAGACCACCCATTTACACTATATACAGATGCTTCAGGTTTAGGACTGGGTTGTGTACTGATGCAAGGAGAGCAGGTGATAGCTTATGCCTCAAGACAGCTGAAAGAGCACGATAAGAACTACCCTACACATGATCTAGAATTGACAGCAGTCATTCATGCTATCAAGACTTGGCGACACTATCTGTATGGCAAAAAGTTCCAGATTAAGTCTGACCACAAAAGCCTGACATATCTGTTCACTCAGAAAGAACTGAACATAAGGCAGAGAAGGTGGTTGGAATTACTCAAGGACTACGACTGTGACACTCAGTATCACCCTGGTAAAGCTAACATTGTAGCTGATGCACTGAGCAGGAAATGGGCATCGAACCCTGAAGCAGGACCAAGTACTAATGTAGCGTTGGGCGCTGCTGTTTCTGGTTCATCAGAGGACGAAGAACAATACCTAATAGAGTCAGCAGATGATCCTATTGAGCAAGGGTTAATACACGAGTTCACCTTAATGTTTGCAGCATTGAAGATTTTGCCTGATCTGAAGGACGAAATAAAGGCAGCAATCCTACAGGACCCAAACCTCAGGACAGTTCAAGAGGATTTGGAAAAGGGTCCATCCAATCCTGATTTTACCATTGGTGCTGACAAGATACTCAGATACCATGGGCGTATGTGCATACCTGAGAATGAAGAGCTGGAAATCCGAAATCGGATTATGTTGGATAGTTGGAGGCTCACTCCACCCCATATTCGGTACACCCTGGAAGCACTAAAATGTACCATGACTTGAAAAGGTCGTATTGGTGGAGGGGTATGAAAGCTGATGTGGCCCGACATGTATTTCAATGTCTAAACTGTCAACAAGTCAAAGTAGAAAGACAGAGGCATGCAGGATTACTACAACCATTACCTGAGCCAGCTTGGAAACGGGATTGTATAACCATGGATTTCGTCACTGGATTACCTATGACTCCGAGGTCGGTAAATGTAGTATGGGTAATTGTAGATCGCCTCACCAAGACAGCCAGATTTATTCCTGTCAGACCACAATATACCATGGAAAGGTTGGCAAGGTTGTACGTGGACCATATAGTCCGACTTCACGGGGTTCCAGAGAGCATTGTGTCTGATCGAGATCCACGTTTTACATCTAAGTTCTGGGAAGGGCTTCAGAAGGCAATGGGGACAAAACTAAAGTTTAGCACAGCTTTCCACCCTCAAACTGATGGTCAGTCGGAGAGGACCATTCAGATCCTAGAAGACATGCTTCGTGCATGTGCTATCGACTTCAAGGGGGCTTGGGATGAGAAACTGTCACTCATTGAGTTTGCCTACAACAACAGTTACCAGTCTACGATCCAGATGGCTCCATACGAAGCCTTATATGGCAAGAAATGTCGAACACCTTTGTTATGGGACGAAGTCGGAGAAAGATGGATCGTAGGACTAGAATTTGTGGAAGAAACCTGCAAAACAGTAGATCTAATCAAAAACCGAGTAAAGACAGTACAGGTGCGTCAGAAGCACTATGCTGATAACAGACGACGGGATCTTGAATTCATGGTTGGTGACAAGGTGTTCTTGAAGGTGTCACCAGTCAGAGGCTTGAAGCGGTTTGGCAGAAAAGGAAAATTATGTCCTAGATATGTGGGACCATATGAAATCCTGTCCCGATGCGGCAAAGTAGCCTATCAACTAGCATTGCCACCAGCGATGTCTAGTGTTCAGGATGTCTTCCACGTGTCCTTACTGAAGAAGTACGTGAGAGACCCCTCACACATTCTTCTTGCAGACCCCCCCAGATTTGACAGAAGACTTAACCTTCGAAGTGGTGCCAATCCAGCTCATTAGTAAGAAGGTACAACAACTTCGAAGGCGAGCTATACATTATGTCAAAGTGGTTTGGAAAAGCCAAGACGTAGAAGAAGTTACTTGGGAAGAAGAGGATGCCATGCGACAAGAATATCCACATCTCTTCGACTCTGAAGGTACGTACAATTTCGGGGACGAAATTTCTTTTAAGGGTGGGGGAATTGTGAGATCTACAGGCAAATTTCGGGGACGAAATTTCTTTTAAGGGTGGTAGAGTTGTAAGAACCATGTTCTAAAACCGGGTCTAAACCATGGTTTTATGTGATGACAGGTGTTCCTATTATAACCGGACCAGAGGGCGAAGCTGGGTGACGAACCACTCAAAGTTCAGGTAAGAAAAACTGTAAAAATTGCTTAAAACCTCATACCGGTCTCACCATACCGGTTGCAGTACAGTGCAACCGGTATGAGCATAAAAATGCCCATATGCCATACCGGCTTCACCATACCGCAGGCACTATGGTGCAACCAATATAGTGCCAGTGGTATGGTATACCGGTTGCACCATACCGGTGGCAGGGACTCCAACCGGTATGTGCAACCGGTATCCCTGGACGGACTCGGAAGCTGTGTCTCGAATGGAAACTTCGGAAAGTTTCCATTCTGAGGAGAAACCTTCCTTGGACGGTCTTCCTTTATTAATAGAGAAGGAGACAGTCCATTTCTCCTTCTCAAACATTCTCACCGTCTGGAGAAGATCTGAGAAGGAGCAAGGAAGGAGGTAGCCCCGCCCAGGAAGGAAGAGCACACCGCCAACCGACAACGCCGGTAAGTGCTCTATATTGTTAAGTTTTATTAAGAGGTCGGATCGAAGCCGCGAAGCGCACAAAGATCAAAAAAGAGAATGGCTCCCACTGTTCTCCCTCTTTCGAATCTAACTCAGGTTCATACGGCAATGTAGCCGAGATTCGAAGGCCAATAGAGGGTTTATACTTAGAAAAGTAGGGGAAATCCTATAGAAACCTAACGGTTAGCCGAAAAGGAGGGGAGATCCGAGATCTCGCTCTCGGATCCAAACCGCAGGGTATACCGGATGGACTATGAGTCCGGTGGTATGGCCTTGCGGTATATACCGCAGGCACATACAGGTCTCACTCAGTGAGATCTGAGTGAGACCGGTAAGTGCAACCGGTATTATACCGGTTGCACATACCGGTTGCAGTATGTGCAACCGGTATGGTGCAACCGGTATGTATACCGGTTGCACCATACCGGCCTCACTAGACTGAGACCCGTATGTGCAGCCGGTATGAGTTTTCGAACCTGGTTTGCTTGGCCAGACCTGGTTCCGACACCTGAAACTCTAAGGAATGAATTCTAACCTAATGTTATGATCATGTAGGACCTGTAGACGCTGTGAGTAAACTCTCTGACGCAGAATCGAATCAGTATCACGCGTCAGGTAAGGAACAAGACCCTAAACCTAAATAACTACAACAGTAAACCTTGTGATATAATTCTGTTATTGTGAATATTCATTGCTTGATGTTTGTGCATCTCACATGCCATGTAGTTGTGCTTTTAATTATTATATCTTGATGCATTTCATATGCTAGGATTGTTGTATGTTTAGGCATGTGTATGTTTTTCGTTAGTGTGTGGAATGTGAAGGGGATGTGCCCTGGATATATCCACAGCTAACACCTTTTCTCGTATCGTCTTTATCCTAGCAAACTCAGTGCGAATAGGGTATCGGGGAGGGGAGGACGTGGGATGGTGGTTCTTCCTGCCCACCAGACTCGAGCCCTATCTCTATGTCGTAGGGAGTAGTGCTGGGGTAGGGCCGTATAGCCTTTACCTTAGCAGACTTGGTATGACTAGGGTATCAGGGGGAGGACGTGGGATTGTGGTTCTTCCTGCCCGCCAGACTCGAGCCCTATCTCTAGGTCATAGGGAGCCGTGCTGGGGGAGGTTATTGATACTGTATTGACATCTAGGATTGGTTAGAAACGGAACCCACTTGCAAGCCCTTGCCAATAGGGGTTTAGGTATTGGTACGGTATGGGGTATCAGGGGGAGGACGTGAGATTGTGGTTCTTCCTGCCCGCCAGACTCGAGTCCTATCTCCATACCGGAGTGAGTGATGTGGGGCAACAACAGTAGTGTGGTAGGCGCCTGACTGTTGGGTGTGCTCACACTCTCGTGCATGGAGGTGCGGTGGCCGCCAAACCTTACCATAGCACATTTGCAAGTTATACCTGGCCCGAATTGTAATGTTATCTCATACATATTGTACTGTTGTATTGGTTTTGTACTTACTGAGCTATGTTGTGAGCTCACCAGATATATCTATATTCTTTTCAGATTTGGATGCAGGATACACTGTTGACGACTTCGTGACTGCTCCCGCTTATGGTACGATTCTTTGCCATGGATACCCAAGCGAAAGAGGACGAGCATGATGTGTCATGCGAGTGCTCGTTCGTGTCTACTCCACGATGACTTGGGATTATTTTCTGTTAATTCTTGTAATAAATATTATTTAAATTTGATGGATGATGGAATAACTTGGATATTTATTTAAATTACGATTTAGTTCTGGCTCATGTATTATTTCCGCTGCTATGTATTATTTCTCTGATTATGTTAGATGGCTTGGGAATGATTGGTTGACACGGTCTATTGAGATCCTGGTGTGAACCGTAGCTTAGAGCCGGTTCACTCACACTTCTGGTTCATCCGGAATTGGGATGTGACAATACACACATAGAATCAATATGGCATTGGACTCAAGAAATAAAATATTTTATTATTAACCAATTAGTTTAGGTCTTGTTCCTTCACCTTAGCTTGTTAATAGATCTTCTTCCAAGCTTTAGAATCACCTTTATATTGTTATTATATTGCTAGAAGACCTAACAAAGTCGATAGAACTTAATTAGAATTTATTCCGAATTTAAAAACCATACTGTTAACTGGGGGTCGGAGGTAGGGTCGGAGTAATGATCGACCCCTGGTGCGACCACCCCTATTAACACTAGGGGTCGATGCTCAGGGTCTGGTAGGGTCGATTGGCTATCGACCCCCCATGCGACCCCCTGTGGGTTTTGGTCAATTTTTCTACTTTCAGTCCATTCTTCATGTTTGGGGTCCTATGGTTTGCTACTACAGTCTATATTACACATGTTCTACGGCCTAGAACCATGATTCATTCACCTAAATGGCTTTCATGACTTTCCCATGGTTTTCCATGAAAACCTAACCATGGGTTGATGGTTTGAGATTCTCCGAGATCATACTCTCTTCTTTATCTAACCTAAGGTATGTAGAAACTCATGGAATTAGTATCCATACCTGAGAATAATACTCCTTCTCTGCAACTCTTCTCCTTTTTGCTTTCTTCTTTTCCTTGCTTCTCTTCTTCTTCTCTTCCTTTTCTTCTCTTTCTCTCAATTCAATTAGGATTGTAAAAGGAGTGAAAGAGGCTTAGGGACGTCCTATTTATAGAGTAGAAACTCCTAAAACAAGTCCCATTGAGATTTGGAAAGATTCCAACCGAAATTAAAAAACTTTCCTAATTTCTGTTTCTGGCGGCAACTGGGGGTCGATGAGGGGGTCGATGATCCCGTCGACCCCTGGTTCCTAAAGTGTCTGACCCCCTCTGTAAAACTGGGGGTCTGACCTTCTGTCTTGGGGGGTCTGACCCTCCCTTGCTGGGTATGCAACCCTCCCCTTAATTTAAGTGTTTTTGGATCAATTTAATACCTGGGATCACGATCTCCTTCACGCCCTTGGTCCATTTTGCTCAACCATGATGGGTAAACCTGGTTCAAGGTGGTAAGACCGGATTAGTTTGATACGAGTCTTACATCATCGATCGTGGGTGTCACAACCCAATTCTGCACCAACCAGAATGGTGTGATGAACCGTCAATAAACCAACGGTTCAACCAGGATCTCGAATAGGCTATCCCCACCATGTTAAACCAAAACACATTCCACATTAATCTGAGATAATAAAGTAAATAACGGAAGTCTTACAAATAATGAACTGAGGTCTAGTCATGATAAATAATTAATATTCTATTTATCTCTAATTAACCAAAACATAATTTAATATATATTATAAATATCCAAATACGAAAATTTAACACTAAGCGTATCCACAGTTGAAACGCTCGCTTAACGAATCACAATAGTCCTCCACAACTTGCTCATCATAGCCGCCACCTATTCATATTTTGGCGTGTCGACATAATCTTCAATCGTGATACCTGCAACATAAGAAACTAAAAAGAATTGCACGCGCGAGGGTCAGCTCTCCAACTTGAGCTCAGTGAGTAAACAAAACAATGCAACAAACATATGCATGCATTCAATTCACATCTTTGGTCTGGTTCATAAGTTTGCAATGTGCAATAGAAAGGTTTGGTGGCCACCGCACCTCTATACATAGGGTGTGGAAGCCCACCCAATGGATCAAACACCATTGTCGTCCACATCCACCCCACCATGGAATAGGGATAGAGCTAAAGTGCTTAGGACCGCACCGCATCACACTTCCCCTGATGCTCTACCCATACCAACACGTAAGCCCTTATTGGCGAGGGCTTACAAACTGGGCTCGCAACTAACCAATCCTAATGTCAAACAGTGTATCCAAGGCCTCACCCCAGTATCCCTCAATACGTCCATAGAGATAGAGCTAAGGCCCCCCGGCAGAGTCAGAGACTACATGGTCCGAGACCACCTCCCCTAATGCCCTATGACGTAATAGTTCTGCTAAGGTAATGGCGATACGACAATGTCAGTGGACAAGACTTGAGTAGAGATAGAGCTAGAGTCTGGTGACCAGGATGAACCACAGTGTTACGTCCTCCCCCTGATGCTCCACTCGCATCAAGTACACTAACCACACACAAACATTCACATGCCTATTCCTAGCATCATCATCACATCATGTTATGAATAAACGGAATTAAATATGCATGAGCAGTAATAACAGGAATATTGGATGACATGTGAAATGCACATTACAATCATACAAGCATAGAATCATTCATGGTATTGGACTCAATAAATAAAAACAGTTTATTATTAGTCAATTAATTTAGGTTTTGTTCCCTCACCTTTGATTGATAGTAAATCCTCGTTCAAGCTTTATGAATCACTTTTAAATCACTTGAAAAACCTAACAAGTTGATAGATTTTAATTAGAATTACTCATGTGTTTAGACTAACAAAAACTGAGGGGTCGCAGGTGGGGTAGCACCTGGGGTCTCAATTTCTGCGACCACAGGGTGTAGGTCGCAGGGTAGGGTAGCACCTGGGGTCTCAGTTTCTGCGACCACAGGGGTAGGGTCGCAGGTAGGGTTGGACATACTGCGACCCTACGTGCGACCACACCCTCCCTGGAACTTCCCGAGGGCATGTGGTCGATCATGTGGTCTCGTGGGGTCGGATATCATTCGACCCTACGTGCGACCACACGTGTTCTTGGTCGACCTTTTCACTCTTAAGTCCATTCTTCATGTTTGGATCCTTTGGCTTACCATCATGGTCCATCCTATGATTGTTCTATGGCTCAAAACTATAATTTTATACACCATTCATTGTCCATAATGATTTCCTCCATGGAATCTCTTGGAATTTGTCCATGGATGGATGATTTGGGTTTCTCCTAATCCTATCTTCTTCATGAACTATTCTAGGCTCTTAATTCATGTAAGGAATTAGGTTCATACCTTAGGTTTGTTGAGATTCAGAGTTTTCTCTGAACTTTCCTCTTCCTTGGTCTTCTTCTTCAATTTTCCTTCTCTTCTCATTTTCTTCCTTCTTTTCTCTTTTTTTCTCTTTCAATTAGAGTTCTAAATGAGTGAAAGAGGCTAATGGACGTCCTATTTATAGAGGAAAACCCTCCATAATAAGCCCCAATGAGTTTAGAAAAGAACCCCTTCGAATTAGGAAGGTTTCATAATTTCGATTTCTGACTGTTTACGTAGGGTTGCATGTAGGGTCGCAAAATCCGTGACCCTACATTTTTTAAAACATGCGACCCCAGGGTGTAGGGTCGCAGGTAGGGTCGCAAAATCCGTGACCCTGCATTTTTAAAATGGGCGACCCCACGACCAAAAAGTCATGGGTTGGGCTCTTTTGAGGTGGGGTGGGGTCATCACACCTGTTTAGGCATGCGACCACACAGTCATATTTGACTGTTTTTGAGTTAAATTGCATACCTAGTCTTGTGGTTTCTTCACGCACTTGGTCCACTTGGCTCGACCATGATAGGTAGACTGGTCATGACACAAGAATGCATGGTTAGACCCGGTTCGTGGCGTGCGGGTCTTACAGTGGGGTTTTGGATTTGAGATTTTTGGTTCCCTTCCTTATGGTCGCCCATCCCTACTCATGCATACAACCTTAGGTATGTTTTTAGTGTTTTTAACTCGATTCTCATACCTGATTTGTGATCTATCTTCACATGCTCGGTCCACTTGGTACAGGAATGATGGAAAGACCTGGCATGACACGGTTAGACCAAGTTAGTGGAGTGCGGGTCTCACACTGCAGTAGCAACAAAAATCAGAGGTTTCGTTATTTAAAGACCACTCTTCCCTCCTAAAAGAAAAAACGTGGGGGGGGAGAGATTCTACTTTCATTTTAAGTTTTCAACTAGATTTACCCACAAGCTTTTTGAGCAAGTTGAATCACGGGCATTATAACATTAAATTGATGTTTTTTATGCAAATTTAAGGTGTTGTTGGAATTTACTAAGCTTTGGTTGTTATTACAGATTCCTAAAGAAGATAAGAACATTGTGTTGGGTTGATGTCTTATATTTTCTGGGATCCATGCAATTATAAGGGTCGTATTTGTATTAGGGTATGAGTTTATTGCATGTATGGGGTAAACTTATAATTGTGGTGGGATTAAAATTTCGAGGATTCTTTATAAATTGTCCCTGTGTGGGAAAACCTAGGTAAGGCTGTAAGGGCTACCAGAGGATTCTCCTCTGATAGTGGAGAGTTGAAAAGCTGTAAGACTGACAGATGAGATAAGCCTGTCAGGTAGAGAATTCTATAGACTATTCTTGGGAATAGAAGAAAGTCACTCTTTTCTCTGGTGGACGTAGGCATCCCACGATGGGGTGCTGAACCACGTTAATTCTTTTTATTTTCTTCTTGTTTGCGTGTTTCTAATCCTAACAAGTGGTATCAGAGCTAGGTTCGATAGATCGATCAGTGATCTAGGAGAAGGAGGGAGGTGCGTGGAATGTATGATGAAGAAGAAGAAGAAGAAAAAAAAAGGTACGGTTAGTGCTGTGTTTCCTCTTTTGTGAAGTTGAAAAAAAGAATTGAAGAAAAAAAGGGAGTTGAAACCGTACTCACAAGAAAAGTGAGTTGTTTTTGTTTTTTTAAACTCTGAATCTCTGATAAGCTTTTAAGAAAAGTGATCATTGAAGAAAAAAAAAGAAAAAAGAAGAGGGTTTCATGAAGAGAGTATGGAACCGGGACGTCAATTTCAAGATTTGATTTGTGTTTGCAACCAAGTATCTAGATGGCATCTAGGGAGTGAAGTCACGAGTGCAGAAGAGATACAAGGGCGGCACGGGAATCGTGCAATGGGGTTGCAAGGGTTGTTACGAATCAAATGTCTCCAACGGTGGCCTATGCACCGGATGGTGGTGTATGGGTGAGTTTGGGAGTTGGAAGGGGATGTCGAAGGGGAATGCAAGATGGCATCCCCATAATTTTTGGGTTTGTGTTTGGTACCCAGGGTTCTGATGGTTAGTGACGGCTAGGAGATCGTGATTGGATTGATGGAGCGATGGTAAATGTTCATGGATCTGGTCAGATCAGGGAGGTTTTCTCTGGGATCTGACGGCCGGATTGGAATCCCGACATGGTGCGCATCATTGCCAGTTGATGTTGCATCATGGGGCAAATGAGTACTGGCGGGTTGGGACAAGGAGTCGGATCTTTAGGTCTGCATTGGAGGTGCAGAGGTGAGAGACTTGGGTTCCAGGTGCAATTGGAGTTGCAGAGGGCTGGGATGAGGAGTCGGTTCTCAAGGTCTGCATTGGAGGTGCGGTGGTGAGAGGCTCGGGTTCTAGGTGCAACTATAATTGCAGGAGGACTGTGAGTGATGGTGATATGTCCGGTGATGCTGCAACAGTGGGAGAGATGGAGTCACATCACATCATACAGTGGTGAGCTGTAAGGGACATCCGGACGGGGTGTGGGCTATACTAGTTTGGGTGTAGCGGTTTGACAGAGACGAGTTTATAGAATCAACATCAATGAATTTTTCTTCAAGGTGGTTTGTAGAATCCAAGCCAGGTGGAGATTTGTTGGGTTGATGTCTTGTATTCTATGGGGTCCACGCAATTATAAGGGTCGTATTTGTATTAGGGTATGAGTTTATTACATGTACGGGATAAACTTATAATTGTAGTGGGATTATGATTTCTATGTTTCCTTATAAATTGTCTCTGTGTGGGAAAACCTAGGTAAGACTGTAAGCTCTTCTGACAGTGGAGAGCTGAAGGCACTGTAAGGCTGACAGATGAGTTAAGCCTGTTAGGTAGAGAGCAGTAGAAGTTTCTTGGGAATAAATAATTTCTCTTTTCTCTGGTGGACGTAGGTATCCCATGATGGGATGATGAACCACGTTAATTCTTTGTATTTTCTTCTTGTTTGCTCTCCCAATCCTAACACGTTGGTCCTCATGACCGCTTGATTCATGTTTATCAGTTCAAAAAAGATACTTCCCAAATCAGATGGTGAAAAAATCAGATTGTATCTTTGTAACATTGCTATTGCTTAAAGTTGTTTGCAGATGGATGAATTCCTGCTCATGCATGACTAAAATCAACTGTCCAAATGATCTTATATTTGAACCATTTGGTTTTAAGAGCAAGTTCAGAATTTTGGAGAGCCCTTTTTCCTGACCATTCATGAAGGGGAATCTTTAGATGAAGTTAAAGTGCGTACTCCCATTGATCTCCTACTTCTTTTCCTCTATCGTAATGTTGCAATTTTTAATTTTTGAGCAATGGGTTCTGCCTTGTCCATATGGCACCCATCCAAGGGGTGCTACGGGGCCTGTGGCACTTATGAGTGCTACAGAGGAGCTTGGTCCAAGATAAGCAACCCTTTAAAGCTTTAATCTCGCTGTATTTGAGTTTGTTCTACCCATCGGGTGTAAAAGCTTAAGCTCTTTTCATGCTCAACCCTTTATCATTTAGTTGCTTTTTTAGCTTGTAGCCTTGATGTTATTGGATTTTTTCTTAAAAAAAATTTTGTAACTACTAATGGTACTGATGGTAAAAACCCTTATGTGCTGTTGACAGAGCCACGCACCGTGAGCTCATCCCTCCTGAGAAGTTCCTAGTTTCATTCTTCTAAGCTGTTATCGAGGGCCGAGGTTTATTCTGAATGTCAGAGCCAATCACTGGTGAATGTTCCTCTACATTTATGGATAAAAACCATTCTGACATGGAAAACCAAAATGATTTGTCTCGAAAAGTAAAGAGAAAAGCAGCAAAGAAGTTGAAAAGGAAGCAGATTAGAAGAGAGTCTGCATTGAAGGAACGAGCAGAAGAAGAAACTAGATTGAATGATCCGGAAGAGCAGCTTCGGATCAGGTTGAAAGAGCAGGAAGAGGCTGAGAACTTTGAAAGACAGAGGAAGGAGTTTGAGGAGCGTGAAAAGTTGTGGATAGAAGCCACAAAGAAGGCTGAAGAGGAAGCCCAAAGAAGGCTGTTGGAAGAGTCACAGAGAAAGCAGGTTTTCATCTGTTGTATTCATTGTCGTCATATGTGTTATTGGTGGTGTACTTGTTTTGGATATTAATCTAGCCATTAGCTTTAGGCTATGATACTGATAGTGAGAATAATGTTTATGAACTAGAACTTACTGCCAACTTAGATGAGAGATCCCTGGTAAATAAAACAGTCTCACCGTGGGATTGTATTCTGCTGTCTGCTGTCATGAGGAATTAGAATTACTAGGGGAAAGAATACAACCCTGGAGTTCATTTATGTTTTATGAAAGTGGAATTTCTTGTGAAGTTAATTGTGATTGTGGTAAATAAGAAACTCTTCCATGGAAGAATCTACCGAGTGTTAGAACACCCCCTGTAGATGATCCTTTACTCTAACGGTATCTAAAGTTCCTTGAACGATGTGATCTCACACTGCGTATATCCTTAACCCTCCCTCACTCTTACTAAGATTATAGAATGTTTTTTGAATTGTGGCCAATACTAGACTTGAAAAATGGTTTTGAAGGTTCTGATGGAACCAATAGTAAACAAACATTTGTAATATTGGTATTAACTAGAAGAGGGAAACCCTTTGAGAAACAGAAGAAACAGGACTAAATGAGTAGTAGAAAAAATTTGGTGTTTCTCAAAGAAGGTGACATCCAGAGAATCAAGGAGAGATCAAAGGATCTCTGGAAAAATAATAATTGTAATTCATGTCTAGTTCCATGAATAATTTGGAATAATGCATCTAAATGTTTTGGTGTTCAAGTTTGTTTTCCCTGGACCCAATAGTGGAACTTGACAAGTACCACCAATACCTTTGGAGGCAAAGAACATAGAGAGGCTCCCTCTTTTATTTATTTTTATTTTTATTTTTTTCTTTTTCTTTTTTTGGTGTGGGGTTTTTTTTTGGGGGGAGGGGGAGAGGAGGACATGCGAAGAAGGAAATATGGATTTAGAGAATGTAACGAAATAGAAAATAAGATAAGATGGAGAGAATCGATGTGTATTCCTTCTCCTCTTAGTTGTCACTTTTTATAGACAAAATAAAAGGGGTAAAGTGATAGGTCTAGGACTCCACAAGATAAGGAAATCCTAGTTACAAAGTAAATAGGAGTTTCACGTGTCAACATGACAAGGATTCTCATGACTAAAAGGATAAAGAAAATCAGTCCTATTCTAATTAGGGAGAAGGGAACTCTACAAGAGGGGGTGGGGTTCCAATTACATTAGAAGAGTAAAAGAGGATTAGTGAAAAGAAACTAATTCTTTGCTGCCACCTGTCCAATGAGTCAATATCTGTTGGTTTGGCCAAGTCAAATCGGCAACCACTTATCTTCTGACGCATCTAGAATGGGCCTACGAATGGGCCCATATTCTTCTATTTCTGTTGTTGGTTAACAAGAACAAAAGAAGGAATCTTGTTAATGACAAGAGCACCCTGTAAGACTTGGGTATTGCATTCCTTTAGTACAAGAGAGCATCAGCTACTTATAGTGAATTGTATTCTTCCTCTCAGCTACCCCATTTTTTGGAGGATTTGGGCACATAATATCTAATAATTATTCCATGCTCCTCCATTGAAAATTTGAATTATCCCAGACCATATTCCCTTTCCTCATATGAAATAGAACACAAATTCTCAATTGCCTTGCCCTAAATTGTATTTTGATTTCATATGAACTGCCTTGAAAATAGAAAGTAATTTTAAACACATTCTTGAACTGAAGAATCCATCTCATTCTTGAAATTTATTGACAAATGTAGTGGACTATTTGTTATGTAGCAATGCTTATCAGCCCCTAAACATTATAATGAACTATACACATTAAAAGAAAAAATCAGAATGAAGTTAAACTGATGGGCAGTTGTTGCAAATGGGAAGGAATGGAGACGCTATGTTGTTAAACTGACATAGTTGAAAAAACTACTCTAAACTGAAGATAAGATAGGGATTGGAACTTTCAAGGTCTTTCAGGAAGAATGAACTAGTCAGCAGTGCCACACTGCCACTGATAAAGTAGGATTACTGATTTTAAGTACTGAGAGTGGACCACTAGTTTTACCCCTCGCAGCAATTATCCTCTTCATCATTTGGATGCTGAAGACAAAATAGGAAGGGAAAAAGCTTGTATAACAATTAAGTGTGTCTATATTCTTTGCGTCAGATGGAGGAGGAAAATTTGAGAGCTTACACTACAGAGTGATGGAGGAAAATAAGAACTGAGTTGAGTCATATGTACAACAGAGTTTTAGATTTAGTGGCATCAGTATGTACTGATTTTATGTCTGAAATTTCATATTGAAAGGATCTCGTATGAGAGACTTGTGATCAAATTTCTGAAACTGGTCTCCGCCATCCTACTTTGGCTGGAGTTTGAAGACAACCTTTTCCTCCACGATTTCAGCAAGCATTATCCCCTCTTACAAAAATACCCTTGGTTTCCTAGTTAATTCACTCCCCCATTCTTTTGTTTTTAGTTCCAAGACTACCCATTCCTTGTCGTAAGTTAGAAGATAACCCCTTCCATGATTTCAGCAGAGTAGTTACTTCCCCTTTCCAAAATAGCCTTGTCCTTGAGTTATTTCTATTTTGTCCATCCCTTATAACTGCTTCCAAGTTTACCCCTAGCCTTTAATTTAAATTCCGGAAATAGTCCAATCCTTGTTTGCTTATCAAAGGGTGTCTTGTACTCTTTCTGAATTTATGGGATTGCCGTTATCATTGTTATTTGAGAGTATATTAAGCAGAGTGAGCCCATAGCGATCCCAAAACAGGGTTTTGCAACCCGGGACTGCATCAAGAGGTAGTTTGAGGACCAAAAAATTATTTCTTCAGCTTTGATCTTGTGATAAACATGAGGACAGAATGAATGAACAACTCCCTACACAGCCGGGATACTACAGATTCAATATGGATTGTAATACCGACACGGCTGCATTATGTTTGAAGGAGCACTGATTACTATTTCAAGCAAAAGTATGCATATAGATGATGTAGATGCAATACTGAATAGTAAATATTTGTAGTGGAAGCATCAGTTGATCACATAATACCTAGGAATTGATCATGTCGAAAGCATTGTATAGTGTATACTGTTCCAAACGTGCAATATAGTTGATTGCTATAAAGTGCAGCACACATTCTTTTTGTAAGTAGTAAATATGATATTGTGTGCTCCAGGTGTATGACATACCTTATGCTCTACCGTAAATGTGTCTTAACAATAAATTTCTTGAAGAATGGATTAGTCATAGTGGCCATGGTTAAAGACAATTAAAGATCGATCAGATTATATCCCACTCATCAGACCATTAAAATAATATATATAGGGAAATTTTCAGCTACCACCCAAAAAGAATTGACCAAATCACCTACCACCCAAGTTGTTTAAAAAAATCACTTACCACCCAAGTTAGATAAACTTTTATCACAAAGATCCAAAAGCAACTAACAGAACCGTTAGTTGCCGATGTCAGCCATTACAAAATACTTGAATGACAATAATACCCTTTTTGTAAGGGGAAAAGTCCAATTTACCCTTCTTGTTTGAACTGCCGATTTGCTACTTCGCTCTGCTTGTCATACCCCAATTCTGATCCAACCAGAATGGTGTGAGTGAACCGTCATTGAACCAACGGTTCACACCAGGATCTCGAATAGGCCGTGTCCACTCATACAAACCATTGCACATAACCACAATCAGAATATAAATAATACAACGAAGTCTTTAAATAGAATGAACTGAGCATCTATTGATAAATTAAATAAAATATCCTATTATTCAAATCCAATCATAAAATATAATATCATTACATCTCTTTAAAAGTCAACCGAAAATAACTGAAACAAATAAATAAAATCAATCACAGGTACACGCAGAAAGGCAACTCGCATGAAGCGTCATGCTCGTCCTCTCCTGTCTGTACACCCAGAGCAGCAACATCACCATACATCGGAGCGTTCATATAGTCATCCACCTTGTATCCTGCATCAACATCTAAAAATAATGTGTACACAAAGGGTGAGCTCACAACTTAGCTCAGTAAGACAATCGACGCTTTCACAATATTAAGCATGAGTAACAATCATTTTATGCTGTGGTTTGGTTTAAGTTTGCAATGTGCTATAGAAAGGTTTGGTAGCCCCCGCACCTCTATACACGAGTGTGTGACACCTCATGGATCACACCCCCATTGGCCCACATGCACCCATCATGAAATAGAGATAGAGCTAAGATATTCCCGTACCTCCCGACGTCTCTACCTATACCAAGTAACCTAAGCCCCTACGGCGGGGGGCTTGCAAACTGGGCTCGCAACTAACCAATCCTATATGTCATCAATGTAGACTCTATCCTAGCACAGCCGTATACGGCATAGAGATAGAGCTAAGGCATCCCCGTACCTCCCTTGATACCCTATCCGCAACTAACCCACTAGGATAGAACAATACGCAGGCAGACCCTATCCCAACATAACTCCCTACGACATAGAGATAGAGCTAAAGCATCGTGGACAAGCCGGGTCGACCCTGAGACCACAATGCCACATCACCATGGCCAGGCCAGCATCAACATCGGCGACCACCGTACCACGATCTTCCTCTGATGCCCCACCCGTACCAAGCATGTTAAGATAGAATACTACGGAAAGGTGCCAGTGTGAGGAATGATCCCAGGCCCATGCCCCACTCCACACACTAACGAAAACAATCACATGCCTAACAATCACATCCTATCAATGCATGAACAATAATAATAATTGAAAGTAAAGGATGACATGTGAATATGCACAAACATCACATCATATATATTCGGTGATTAACAAAGATTTCTTGTCCATTAATTATTAGGTTTAGGTCGATTCCTTACTTGACGGCCTTCGTTTGATAGCTTGCTCCACGTCGCAAGATCCAAACGTGCTATCACAAGTCCTACATAATATTAGGGTTTCATTAGAATAGTTTCTTAGGGTTTCACGTTAACGAGGTTACAAAATACTCTCACAGAGCTGACCGGTGGCATCTACCGGTCGCAGCTCTGTGGGAAAATCTGGCGACCGGTATGGTCATCCGGTCCCTACAGACCAGCCCCCCGGAAGGTACCGGTGGCAACATACCGGTCGCACAGGGTGCAACCGTGCAATCGACCGGTATGTCTCCGGAAGACCATACTTTGGGTTTTTTGAACGGAGTCGATCATTCTCCATGGTTTCCAGGGTTTCTCCTATCCATTCTAAGTCTGAGCTTTGAGTTAGAATTATCTCCAACTCATTCAAGTCTAGTTTAGATGATAACCATCCTAGAACTCGAATCTAGGGTTTGACGACAACTTAGGGTTTAATATCCAATTTAGGGGTTTTAGATCAATACCTACTTTGCATGGTATTGATCCACCCATACAACTATCCTAGAGTCATAGAGTAAGAAGAATGGTTAAAATACTTACCGTCGACTGGCGTAAAGTGAGCGTCGTCGAACGGTAATGGCGGCACCTCCTTCTTCTTCCTAGCTCCTTCTCCTTTCCAACCTCTTTCTCTTCTCTAGGGTTTGTGAGAGATAATGGAAAGGATTTGAGGAGGTTTAAGGGTGTTTATATAGGCTAGAATTAGGGTTTAGTAACCCTATTAGGATTAGGAAGGTTCAGGCATTAGGGTTTAGGAAAGTGGGACCCACAGAGATCAAATTCCGGATCTCCGTAGTCAGCTGCGTAGAGCTGACCGGTTGACCGGTACAAATAATGATTATTTGACCGTCTTTGATCCGATTTCGTACCTGTTTGTCATCCGCTCGTCCCGTCTGGCTCGGTGATGATCGGAAGACCTGCTACGATATAAAACCAAGGTTTAGACCGGGTTTACGGAGTGCGGGTCTTACAACTCCCCCACCCTTAAAAGAAATTTCGTCCCCGAAATTTGCATGTAGGTTTCACACTGCTACTCCGATCGACGACGATACTTCTGTAGCCCGCCGAGGACGAACTGCCGATCTCGAACCGTTAGACATAACGTGCAATGTTTCTGAAGGTTTTCTCTTATCTATATAACCCTCTCTATATTTCAAACCTAAAAGTCATCCCTCTCTCTCTCTCTCTCTCTTTCTCTCTGCTTCTTTGTTGTTGAATTGGTTCGCTATTCAGATATGATGTTGCAGTTGTTCTTCGTACATGGGTGCATCATTGTACATCTTCAGTTCTTCAGTCCTTTGTAATAACGTTCTCCGTCTTCGTGATTATTCCTCATGATTTTCCCTGGTTAGGGTTTCTGTTGTTCTTGATGTTCCGATGGTTGAAATCTCACGAAAACTATTGTGATACTGAGCTTCGCCATTCTTTGTTTTTCTAATCAAAGTCGATTGCTATGAATCGTTTCAGCAGTTCAGTTCAGTTCAGTTCTTGGGACAAATCTGTTCTCCATCATGTGTTCATTCCTAGTAAGGTTTGTTGCTTAGAGTTCTTTGTTATTTCTTCATCAGATCTTGAGTTTTCGGGAGATGTCCTTCTTGCTGATGTCTTCTTCGGCTGAATCAAAGGCCTTGAATCTTGCTTGTATTTCACCTTTTTTTTTGTCCAAGAAATTTTAGTTCATCTCCTGGTTCAAATCCGGAGTTCAGTTTCAGTTCTTCCCTCTTGACATTACAATAGTCTTCAGTTTTTAGTTTGTTTTTCTGTTCTTGTTCGACATACAGATCATATTGGCGAGATTTCTTATCAGTTTCTTTTTCCCTTTTTTTCTTTTTACTGAGACAATCTGTATTTGTTCTTGGGATTCGACAGTCAATTGTATTGAGATTATCATCTCGTTCCTCTATCTCTATTTTTTTAACAGATCTCATTCCTAGTCCTATTCGTCATTGTTGAGCATCCGCTACGTCTTTGATGTCATCGTCGACTCCTCCCTACAGTTCAAATGGATTTCCGCATCAACGGTTGTTCGTCTCTTGAGTGTTCGTCAATTCGGTATTCTTCGTCTGGCGATTAGGTCGTCATTTTTTTCTTGGGTCTTCATTTTCTTAGCGATTTCTGCATCATTGTTTTCTTTGGTTGCCTTCTTGGCGGTTCCTTTGATGTTTTATATTACACCGGTATAATCATTTGTTTCAGTTTTTCTTTTTTTCTTTTTTTTTAAATGACAAGGGTATAAACGTCCACCACAATTTCAACTTTTTCCCGTCAATAAATGGACTAACGTTTGTCTAACTTGGTGGTAGGTGATTTTCTTAAACAATTTGGGTGGTAGGTGCATCGGTCAATTCTTTTTGGGTGGTAGCTGAAAATTTCCCATATATATATATATATATATATATATATATATATATATATATATGAAAAAGGGAGGGCCATAAAATCCAAGCGAGTTTCTAATATGGATAACCATAAATGATCCATTGTTAACATTAGTAAGAGGAACACTAATTGTAACATTGATTATGGTATTTTCACGGATTTTTTTGTTGATAAGGATAAGGATGAGTCATATTTTTGTGATTCTTTACATATCACTCATCTTTCAGTGACATTTGTTATGCTTCACTTGGAAAGTTGGAAGTTGGAACTGTTGTTTGCACCATATTTCTTCTTTACATATAGATTGGTCTTATTTACTCTTGAACTTCTGACAGTCTTATTTACTCTTGAACTTCTGACAGGTTGAGCCTGAGAATGAGTTGAAGGAAGATGATGATTGGGACTATGTAGAAGAAGGGCCTGCGGAAATTATCTGGGAAGGAAATGAGATAATTGTCAAGAAGAAAAGGATAAAGATTCCTAAGCAAAATGCAGATGAAAAACGCAGAGAAGAGGTTTGATATGTTTTTTTTTTTTTTTTAGCTTGTTAGTAGTCTTTTTTCATATCTGCTGATTTGCTTTTCTAGATGTGGGTGTTGTGCCAAAAACCTTTCCTCTAACGCAAATGCTATTATTTCATTGCAGGATGCTGATAGACCTACATCAAATCCCCTTCCTCCACAATCTGAAGCTTTTTCTGCATACAAGAGTACACCATCTATTTCTGCACAAAATATGCTTGAGAGTGTTGCACAAATCCCAAACTTTGGAACTGAACAGGTATTCTTTCTGTCTTCTCTTCCTCCCTCTCTTTTATCACCCACCATGTGTTTGTCCTTTTGTTTTTTTCACAGATTTTTTTTCTTGTATTTTGATACTACTTGTGATATCTTGTCACATTGCTGTGTCTTGGATGAATACTTCTTACTCCATCTTTTCTCAACTATCATATTCTTATTCCTGTGTTTTACTGTTTGTAGGATAAAGCTCATTGCCCTTTTCATTTAAAAACTGGAGCTTGTCGTTTTGGGCCACGTTGCAGTAGAATTCATTTTTACCCTGATAAATCATGCACATTGCTTATCAAGAACATGTACAGTGGACCTGGCCTCGCATGGGAGCAAGATGAAGGGCTTGAGGTCTGTACATAATGTCTTCATGTGATTGTCGTATCCTGAGAATTATTCTTTTCAGTAGCCTGCACTTATATTTTTTTACTGTGGAAAAAAGCTTCTTGCCTCACCCTTACTCTCTTGTTAACTCGGTTTGGAAAATAAACTGTAAAATTTATGTGCACGTTATGCTAATAAATTGTTTCAAATCTCAGTTGAAATATATAAATTGCAAGTGGCACCAAACTGAGATTATTTCAATGATTTCTGTTAGAAGTGACTGGAGCCATGTAAATTTAAAATGATTTTGGTTGAAATCACTGAACCAAAATCAAACAAACTTAAACTTTTCTGTTTCATCTGTGACCAAAATCATAGAATGTACAATTATTTCAGATGTATTTGTTTAAGATAGCTTTGCCGTTAATTTCGGTGCTCAGTTTCTACTTTCTAATTTAATTCCTTCAATTTCTCTTTCCTCTGCAATTATTCCACAAATTTTCCCCCTCTACTCCATACTAGTTATGCCTTTTTATTTTTATTTTTTGCAGTTTGAGTTGAATATCTTGACTTTATTTTTATATACATGTTACTGGAATTTGACATTTTCAACTGTTTGCAAGTCGTACTCTGGTCCGAATCTGTACACCAATATCTACTTACTGTAGCTATTGGGTCTATTCCAAGACCACCTTTCATAAATTTTCTTTTATTAAGAGTATTAAATAGTTGAAAGAAAAGGCTCTTATCCTTGAATCTTGATATCTAACAACTATAATTAGCTCACTACGTGGAATTGTATAGGGAATATTGAATAAGATACAGTTCCTCAAACCATCCCCAGTGGCACCAGATCTACCAGAAAGAGCAAATCTTGCGGAACAGGGCACGTTATCTCTATGTTGGACATTGCGACCCTTCTCCCAGTCCATACCTTGCTTCCAAGAAATCATCTCCCAAACCTCATCCTCTCACATTTCGACCTTGATCCAGTCCATGTCATGAGATAATAATTAATTTTTTATTACAATTTTCCACCCATTAACTTCTCTATTGAGGATACCCATCTTCAATCCCAACAATTATGTCTCATGCTTCTGTTAAACTGTTTGAAGTCCCATGCTTCTGTTAAACTGTTCGAAGTCTGTATAATTTAGTTTCATAAAGTCTGTTCCACTCCATATCATGAAGTAATAATTCATTTTATTGCAATTTTCCACCCATTAACTAACTTCAATTATTGAGGATACCCATCTTCAATCCTCCCATGCTGTTAAACTGTTCGTAGTCTGTAAATTTTTTGAAGTCTGTATAATTTAGTTTCAAATATGCACTTTTTCAGTTGATATTACAAAATATTTTATTTGGATCATTATGGTAACTATTAGCAATCATTCTCTTAATCTTGTGCATGAGTTACATATTGTATATACCTGTTTCTTGTATGCACTATGCACTAGAGGTTATTGCAATGATGCGTTTTTTAGTGCATAGCTGATTACATGCCAAGACATTGATTCATTGTTAGTGTGTTACCCTTATATGCAATACTAAGCTTTAGCAGTGAGGCTTCATATTAACACCCCATGATACTCCCAAAGCTCCCATATTTAACAATACCAGAGGCTTCCTTTTAACCTTCCACTATCTGCATCTTGCACTATTCCTTTAAATAGTCATTATGCATTTTTCTGCTTGCATTCCTTATGATTAGAAGTTTATGCATGTTTTCCATATTCTTGGTTTTAATTACATTATTGGCGTTCTATTGTTTCTACCTCTTGGTATTCAAAATTCATTTGATTTAAGATCTCCTTTTGTTGTTCTTTGACTCGTACTCCATCAGAAATTCATCTCAAGGTTGACTCCGATGGAAATTCATGGTTTTGGCATTGGTTGAGGCTGGAGATAGACGTTTTATAGCTATTCTGTATCCTGTGTTAAATATATCATGTGATTTCAGTGTGTTTACTGTAGGGCTTCTCAAAAATTGTGCGTATATCTTAAGTCTTAACTGATATGTTGCTACAGCTACAATTTGGTATCTCCTGTTCAGATACTTTATTTCTTTCTTTCTTTTGTTCTTTATATATATATATATATATATATATATATATATAATTCTTATCCCTTCTTGGAGTGGCATGCATGAATCCTGTTGACAATTCCACTTTATAGGCTTCAGATTGCTGCTTTTAGTAACTCTTATTTGTGCATCATTTCTGCTGCAACACAAATAATTATTTTTCGTACATAGTATATTCATTTTTTTTCTTACATGATAATCTATAATCATCTTGATAGTTATTGTTATTACTATTATTATTACATTAATATTGTTGTCATTATTTCTTGTTATTGTCATATCATAATCATATTATAGAACTTCATTCTGGTATAGGCAGCAGTTGTGAGCTGTCTCTTACTGTAACTTGCAACTTTTAGTTTCATATCTTTATGGGTTCAATTTGTATGCTTTACTGACTCCTTAACAACAAATAGTTCTTTACCGTTGTCCGTATTCCTGGCTGATGGATTCATGCTGCTGGTGTTGGCTTCACATCCAGAGGTCTGGACATGGAAGGTGACAGTTTGATCATATAGGTGACATATAAAACTACAACGCGCCCAAGTTAATTCAAGCACTTAAAATGAATTTAAATTTGAAACTGTTGAAATGCATGTTTAAGGCTGCAACTAATGGATTCACTTATCTGGGGTTTTGTATGATGAAGTTCGTTATATGGGTTGCTGTTATTGACGAACAATTAACGAGTCTCTTCATTGCAGTTCGTATATGCTGGTTTCTATGACCAGTAAACTTCTAAAGTGAGTAAGTGACACACCTTAGGTTCTTATAGCTTACTTGGATTTGCATTTGGATACTGAATCTACACTAAAGAACAACCATTGGTTTTCCCCGAGGGATGTGGATTTAACACGAAGATATGGGTGCATTTTCAACAATATCTTTAGAGAAAGAGTGAGGTATTGGGTGTGTTGGATCATGTTGGGAGATGCATGAGAAAACTTTATAGCTCATCTGGTAGACCCTTTTGGAGAGAGGAAGGGTGATTTGTTGGGTGTATGGAGTGGAAGAATGACATTACCCAGAACTTATATAGGAAGTTAGAGTTTATGTGTTTGTGAGGTCTTTGTTACTGGACAATTTACATTAATAAAATTTAGGGATTTTGGAGTCCTCAACCTTTTCAACATTTTGGTTTCCATAATAAAGGAAGGGAATTTATAGTTTTATAATATTGTTTCCTACAGCTCCTATATGGAATTATCAGTTTTACATTTACTTTTGCAGTCACATGAATAAAATTAATGTTTACAATAGGAAGACAAGTGTAGCAGTAAATAAATATTTTGTGGTCTCTCCTATTTATTGCGTGCTATAGTTTTACGGCAGTTTATTGAGCTGCCATTTATTAGATGAAATAAGCACTCATATTGTTGCATGCAATTTCCTCTAATCTGGTTCCACTAAGCTAAATAGCTTTATTTTATTCCCAATATTATCAGATCGATTGTTTGTCTTTGAGTTAATAAGTTGAATCGATTTACATCAAGTTATTTTCGAGTTAAAAATCAAATGACTATTTGGTATAGTGGGCCTTCTAGTAAATCCCTTTCTGACTTATCTCCATCCCAAAGGAAAAGTATTCATTTGATTTATGTTTTGACAAGTGCTAGTCAGTTTGTGCACATGCAATTGAATACATCAAAAGCATTAGAGAAAATTCATCCAATGTACTTAAACACAATGCTGGATTTTGGGATCAAATGCCCTGACTAGGCTAATACTTAAGAACTTTAACATGGAGAAATTTAAAAGGTGTTCCATTGCAAATGATATTTTATTCTATTATGCTAAATACATTAAATGAGAGGCAGGTTGTGGTATTTTATGTTCTTCTTTGACAGTAGGACCTGTTCTAATGGTTCGGAATTTTGGTTTCATGCCTGGTTTCGGCCAGGCCAAATGGCCGAAATTTCGCTGAAACCATGGAAAAAAACTGTCAATTTTAGAAATCAGTTTCAGAGGCCAAAAAAATTAATTTTTGAGCCCAATTTTTTGTGTGCATTTGTAACCTTTTTAACATATCCATTGAATGATTTGCACAAACAAAAATCCCAAATGGTATTTCTATGTCTTACCATAGTATGTTAATGTACGCTAGAGCCTGAGAATTGTATTCAGAGTTAAATAGGCAATACTTATT
Source organism: Protea cynaroides (assembly GCA_028583415.1). Lineage (NCBI taxonomy): Eukaryota > Viridiplantae > Streptophyta > Magnoliopsida > Proteales > Proteaceae > Protea > Protea cynaroides. The sequence goes on from CM053270.1 coordinate 21,939,612, forward strand.
TATGACTAATATCATTTCATTTACTTAAGATACTATTCATAAATAAGCAAACATTAATCATTTGAATCCAATAAAAATAGTCTAACATTCAAATTTCATAAGGATAAAAAGTCAACTTTCCGGTTCAAGAACAAAAATTGGATTTTCGATCCCGGGACAATTTTTAACTTTCAAATACTGGTTTTTTTCTCCAATTTAAAAATTCCATAAATCTTATTAAAGTAAAAAATATCACTAAAAATCAATAGTCCACCAAAATATCTTTTGTTTTGATGTCCAAAAATTATTCCCATTCAGATGACTTTAAATAGCATTGGCATACTCCGAACAAGGTTTGATTAGAGCGTAATTCCTTCAATTTAATTCGGATTCAAGCAATGGTAGATTTGTTGGAAAGCTAGCATAATCAGCTTTGCAAGAAATCCGAGATTGCTTGAATTTAAATTATATTGAAGGTCTTACG